>BMAW01052727.1:205117-256375 GCA_019974015.1 Nephila pilipes | reverse complement strand
TATATATATATATATATATATATATATATATATATATATATATATATTGGGGAAGGGAAGATCTAATTGGGAAGAAAATTTATCTCCGAATTTCTTTCTTAAATTCCTCTAGTTTCCTTGTGTTTGGTAAATTGACCGTAATTTTGCTTTAGGTTTCGATTAAAAAAGAACAAAATTAGAACTGTAAGATTGCTCACGATACCCGCAAATTATTTATAGAGAGATAATAATGGAAAAAAAACTCAAATGCATAAATTATCATTCCTTAGTAGCTTTGTCTTACTAGCATTGTAAGAATATTAAAATAACATTCATTAGATAACTTATATGAGAGATAACTTCCGAAATTTGTCGTACTACGACGTTATTCATAGTCATTTTCAGGTATATTCAGCAGCTAAGGTATATGTTTATATCTTTTTTATGCGTATTTAACTCAAACGCAGACCTAGCATATCATCTTCCACAAATCGAAACCAAACGAAAATTAAATTTCAAAATGCGATGAGTAAAAAATGTTATTTTGGAAAACAACTGTAGAGATTTTTCTTTCTATTAAATGTAATACTTACATACAAATACAGTGTACAGTTAAAAAAATTTAAAAAATATATATTATTCAATTGGATGATTAAGGGGTTTTAAAGAGTTTAATTAAGCTGAAATATGAATTTATAACATAAGTCCTTCGCATGCGAAACTTCCCTTAACTAACATGTAGGGCTTCTTTCTGATTTTATATTTAATTTTCCTGCTTCGTTCCAACCAAAGGAAACGGGATGATGCAAAATAAGTAAATTTTAGAAGTAGAGGAAATAGAAATAATCAAGTCGGGTGATTGTTTATTAGCGGCACAGAGAAGCAACACAAAGGCTAATGGCGATGGACCTCGTAATTTTGAACTTCGGTCAAGTCACGATGGCGACACCAGAGCTGACACCTCACTCCCCAAATTTATACACCATGTCAGTGGAAGGATTTGGAATACATTTACTTTTAATGTTCATCAGCCACGTTACACTGCAGGTCTTTAGTAACGTCAGGGTTCGAACCTTTGACTTTACGAAAGCCACGTCAGCAGGAAATCCGCGTCTCAGGGCCAATAGGCTACCGCGGCGATAACCAATCATATGAAAGTGATAGAAAATTGAATCGAGGGATAATAAAGTTGCAGTAATTGAAAAAGTGATAGTTTGATGTGAACGGAATTCTTTTCTTACGTGTCTAGAGGATTTGGTGAGATAAGAATTCAACAATGTCCTGTTGATTGAATATTTGAAGAATGTACACGCATTGATTACGGTAAGCGTATTTTATGATATATTATAGAATTAGTTAGTACTCTCGGATGAAGACTTACTGGCGCAGAGCATTTGTTCATATTAGAGGATTAATCAACTCTATTTTGAAATATAATTCACTATTTTAATTACTTAGTCTATGCTTGCACTTACGTTGAAACTTAGATTTTGTGTTTAGAATAACATTTAAGATGGCAAGCACAACAAGTAATATGATAACGTCCCAAATTTTATCAACAAATGCTTCTTATAAGGTCATTTGTTGCAGTAAATTATGTTCGTAATTTATATTGAAGGGAAAATTGGGTCAATTGCTCTATGTATTCTTACGCGAGTTGATTTCATTGGCTGGCGAATTCTAACTGACCATTGCCAAACTCTAATCATAAATTACACCAAATTTGCATCTCGCATGTTGATTGATTGTCCTTTTTATTTACGTCGCACTTAGAAGCAACGCGAGAGCTTTTGGCGACAGACCTCAATTTTGAACCTTAATCAAGTGGCGAGGGCCATACTTGAGCTGGCACCTCCCTCTCCGAACTACTAAACTACGCCAATGGGAGGACTTGAGATCTTGATAGTTTTAACATGTCTCTGTGCATGGCGGGTTTTAGTATCTGCAAGGCTCGAAACCACGAAGCGACTGAAACAAAGCCAGGCGCATGTTCGCGCCCATGACCTATGGGCTCACTTGTATCTCGCTTAAGAGAGTTTAGTTTAGTTTTTACAAACGTCGCACTAGAAGCAACACGAGGGCTATTGGCGACGGACCTCGTAATTTTGAACCACGGTCAAGTGACGAGGACGACACCTGAGCTGGCACCCCCCTCTCCTAACATCCACACTACGCCAACGGGAGGACTTTGGGCCCCGAACAGATTTAACGTGCATCAGCCCCGGCTACACGGCGGGTCTTTGGCGGCCAAGGATCGAACCCGCGACTGAACGAAAATCGCCGGTCGCTAGTCCACGACCTTGACCACCAGGCTACCGCGGCCCTCGCTTAAGAGAGATATGCATGTTACAATATCTCATATGTATTAATGAACACTTCATATTCCTATTTTACTTGATATTTTTCTTCATAATAACTACATCTTTAAATGAATGAGCTCATATAAAACTGTCAAACATTTTATATTCTACATTTTAAAATCTTTTGCATAACTGAAAAATCGTTCGTACTCGTATACTGTCGGTTCTCTTAAGAGCTCCTTCGAAGTATTGAAAAAATTTATTGCACGCTTAGGTTTGCATGAATGATTTAGAAAGGAACAAAAAATATTTTTGAATGACAATTCCTGAATAAATCAATAAATAACTTTCTCGGTGGTTATACCCCGCAAGTTCAGTGAGAAGGAAATTGCGAAAACGCATGCATTTATTTTGCTGTAATGTTTTTCCCCAGCTTCAATGCAGGCTGAAGGAATCCATTGGAATTGCAAAATAGCATTGCTTCTTTTACAAGACGAGGGATTCGGGAAACTTAAATCATGAAAATATATCGTTACTTCCGATTATTACAATTCAGGAAAATTTCGAAATACAAAGAAAGCAAGATATTTTTAAATCCAGAGGTTCAGACAGATATCACAAGTATAAACGTTTCATTTCACTAAATTTAACGATTCTCTTGTAAGAAAACCCCCAGAAATGAAGTAACTTCAAAAAGAACATCAAATAAATATTTTATTGTAAGATTAATTCATTTTGTGAGCCCGTTTCGAAAAGAGAAGAAAAATGAGTGTTGCCTTTATGTATTGTAAAATGACTATTAGCGATTTTTTCCTCTTCAGCTAACACATCTGGGGTTTCTTTCTAATTTCATATTTAAGTTGTCAATTTTTTCTCTGTCAAATGGAACTTGAGGCAAACTAAATAAACTTCGGAAATATAATGAATAAATATAATTAAATCAGATAATTGAACTGGCAAAAGAGAATTGAACTGGAGATAATTAAGCTTACGGTAATAAGAAGAGTGTTAGTATGATGAACTTGGAAGTTTTCTGGAGTGTATAACCCGTTAGATAAGATTAGGACTCGATGCTGTCTGAACAGTTGAGGGATGTACTCGAATCGTATTCCGGTAAGCATATTCTTTGCGATATTATAGAACTTGTTAGGTCTCTCGAATAAGAGAGTAAAATAAGGAAAGTTAACTGCCTGAGAGCACCCCTCCCCTTATTAGAGGAGTTAATATACGTATATTCTTGATAGAAATGACTATTTTATTTACTTAGTCTGTGAACTTAACATTGAACTTCTATTGAAATTTAGATCTTATAATTATATTAACATTTTAGATCACAGATGAGACAGGAACATGATGTCGCAGAACATTTATTTCTTAATACTTTGGAGAGTGAGTATATTATGGAATCGCAAAGAATAAACTAATGTATCAATATTTTTTTCCTCATAAAAATGCGTGTTTTAAATTTAGAAGAGGTTACCTTCACTACAAACATTAACTTCATATATCTGTATGCTTGTTTCTGTGATATACATTATACATTATGATATGAAAATTTATATAAAATATTTTAAATAATTGTTTACTTATGGTTTCCTGTTTCCCCTTTCCTATTTGTTAGGTGTATTAGATGATAGATTGTATTTAAATAAAAACTTAACTCCTATAATATTATTTACAACGATCCCGGGGATATCACGTTTATAGGTTGCGGTTGCTTCTCCCTTTGTCCCCAAACACAGCTTTGGGACTCCGAAGCAGCCGCGGTAGCCTAGTGGTCATGGTCAAGGATTCGCAGCTGGTGTTGTTTTCGTTGAGTCGAGAGTTCGATTCCTGATGCCACTTAACCCCCTCTGTAGCGGTGTTGATTCACATTAAATCTGGTCAAGGTCCGAAGTCTTCCCAAAGAGTGGTGTGGAAGTTTTCAGGAGGTGCCAGTTCAAGTGCCGCCTTCGTCAGATGGCAAAGGTTCAAAATTACGATATCCGTCCCCCAAAGCAATCGTGTTGATTCTCAGTGAGACGATAAAAACAATCACATCCCTTCGGGTCTCCAAAATATCACGTTTTCATAAAAAGAACAACTCACGATAACAATTTTTTAAAAAGGCACTAAAACACCCATAGTAAGGGTATTTTCTCTTTTGAATGTGTAGTGGTCATGTGAAAAAAAAAACGTTTCTGGCCGCAGTTCTTAAAAATATGTTAGTTACCAAAGTAAATGTTGAGAAATACTATCAAGAATCTCATTCTTATTTAATACCGAGATCAAAGGCACATGACTTAAAATTTTTTTTAAAAAAAATTCTTACATTAATGAGAAGGTGTCCAGAAACTAAAAGTACTGAGTCTCTGACGCTCATATAATTTTGTTCAAAAAAGTTGTCTGTATTTCGTTCAAGATCAAAGATCAAGACCGCTGTGAGTTAAGAAGCGTAATTCGGTTTCTTCTCGACAAGGTAAAGAGGCGTTGCATATTTTTAAAGAAATAAAAAATGCTTAAGAGGATGGTGTCATGAACTGTACTAATATATACAAGTGGCATCGGGATTATATAGGTTCAAAACATTTCAACAAACAAACTGATCAAAACAAACAGAAAAATTCAAAACATTTGCTTCGACTCGAAAAATCATGGCACTTGTCTTTTGTGACTGTAAAGAGATTCTCCTCATTGAATGTTTGCCAAAGAGGGAAGCAATTAATGTACAACGGTACAGAGAAATCCTAACAAGACTACGGAGAGGGATCCGGAGCAAAAGAAGGAGGAAGTGAACGAAAAGAGTGTGCTTGTTGCTTGACAAAGCACTTCTCGGCACAGCTATCCTCACAAAGGAACCCTTGAATTTATTCATTGGATCATCAAATGCTATCCCTCTCACAGCCCTGATACGACTTCCTTCATATTTTCATCTTTTCACTTATCTGAGGTCATTTATTGGTGGAGACATGTTTTCGACCGCTTATGAGGTCCCGAGTGCTATCAAACAATGGGCCAAAAAGACGGTGGAGGGTTTTTTGGAAAAGGTATAAGATAACTCATATCGTTTAGCTCACATAGAGCATTGTAAAGAGAGGCAATTACTTAGAAAAATAGTGTTTTATGTACGTATATGGATTAGTAAACTTTACAAAAATATATTACCCTTTCGACTTTCGATAAATTGAATATTCTTACTTTCTGAACATCCTCTAAATTTAAGCAAATTCTTTTTTCAGAAAAATATGAAGTTGCATAAATTTTTATTATCCATCCAAGGATCTATTGTTTTAGGTGAAGCGTTTTGGCGTACCAGATCACTTTAAAAAATTTTATCCCTTGCTTCAATTTTAGTTACAATTCACTTAAATATATTCAATTTAATAATTTATCGTTTGCTTTAATTCTTATATTAAATAAAGTAGTTAAATAATAATTATAAAAAAGTCCACCTCGGGGGGCTAAATCTCTTCTTTGAAAAACTTTGCATAGAATCTTTTCATTTTAGTTTTAAGTATTCATTTCTTTTCTTTTCAGTAAAAATTAAAACCATAAATAAAATAAACTTTTTTGAATACATATCTATTATCTAAAATTAATGTATGTATCATTTTGAGTAAAAAGAAATGACCATGTTAATAATAATAATCTAAAACTGAACATATATCGCGTTTAGAGAAAAAAAACTATATGTTCACGTTAATTATGTATCACTGTATTGCTCACTTTCTACGTATTTAACAGCTATATCCATACTCAAAAGCTAATAATCTAGTGACAATGTAAAATTGATGTAATATATATACGAATATTTGCGAAAGAGCATATGTTAGTTTGTTCAGTATTTATACACTTGCAATAGTTTGAAACGTAACAGATTATTTTGTATGCAGAGAGTTGCATGTTTCGCTGGTTGATGCACTGTATATAATTAATCTATTTGGAAAAATTTATTGTACTTATTTGATATAAATTTGCTCTTTTATTTTCTTAGATTTAAATTTTTTGGTCATAGCCTCTTAAAATACTACGATTGATTTTGCTGATAACTGGTAAAACTTCTTAAGAAATAATTTTCGAAATGTAATATTATGTAAATAAATTTAATTACTTTCGTAATTTGCAACACACACATATCATTCTAACTACACATTCTACAACCATTTTAGTGAATTTCTTAATTGCTTGACCTATTAATCATATTAATTATTATTATTATAAATTTCAATCACTCTTTAAATAATTTAAGTAATTCTCAATAGCTAAAGACAAAATACTGAATAAAATGTTTTTTTTTTGACAAACTTCAGAACTGTGGTTCCTGAATAACATATAAATTATCAGTACAATCCAATTAGTGTTGAATTCCAATTAGAATATTTTCTTTAATCCAAACTCATAATTATTTTAATCGCCCAAACGAAGTGAGTGAAAAAATCTTCTGACATTTGAAATAAGATCTTATGCATTTATAGAGAGTATTTTGAATATTCAGTCTCTCTCTGTTCATACAGATTGCTGGGCGGAATAATGGAAATTCCCTAACATTAAATTTAACGTGTCTTAAATTCATCACTTGGAATTAAATGGAAATTTAGGTGGTCGGGGGCTTGATTTACATCCGTGTCAAGGGAAATAATTCACAGTTGTAAGGTCTATTGTCAAAGTCCATAATGTTACTACATCTGACAGTTAATCTTACTAACTTAAATGCATTACCTATTTATTTAATGCATTTAAAAATTAATAATGAAGAATTTAACTGATGTTTTAAGTAAAATAACTGAAATGTTTTTCAAGTAAATATTTTCAAAAACAAACAAAAATCAACATATTTGTTCAGAGTAATAAAAGTCATTTTACAGATTTAAATGTATAATACTTTTTAAAGTTTTATAACATAATATATTTCTTTATATATTAGATATTATATATTTTTGGACTAATAATGTAAAACAATATCTCTTAAACGAGCACCATTGCCTATATCGGAAATGCGGGCTCTTGACAACTTATAATGCACTTTGCGGTATTCTTCCTAATTGACAGATATTGCTCGAATTAAAAAATGGTTTTAGGAATATCTGTGAAAACATGATCTTTAAGGTACCCCCAGAAAATCATTGCTGAGTAGTGAAAACAAGGTAACACATAAGGACTGATTATGAGTTCTCTTGGAGTCGAGTCGATGGTTTTAGTTTATCAGATATGCTATCCTCAATACAACCTAGACTGCCTTGGCTTATTAGGTTGAGTGAGGTTTTCAATTCTTAAATATGGGCAGGCTCTCGTATCTCGAATCGCTTAACCAACATAATAAGCTTAGAGATTGGCCTTTTTACATGAAAATGGTGCTTATATACCCTCTGTGGGAAAACAAGAAAACATTTACTTGCGTTGTAACATATGATAATTTTCGCACATTGCTCAGTTGTGTATTTTTCTATAGTTAAAATCATTAGTCGCGATTTTCAGATTCTGATTACAGACAAAAAAAGTTTTTTATTTTTATTTTCTCAGATATATCCACAACTTAAATTATAAATTGACTTTTGTGTGGCTCATGCTGTATTATAATGAAAAACAAAAGGTTGAAAATTTTCTAATTTTCTTTTACTGCGATATGTTCAGAACGTTTCAAATGATTCTCAGTAAAATCTCTAGAGAAATATTATTGAACTAAAAATTAACATTTATTTATAATTGTTTTTAACATATATTTTACGATGATTCAGAATATTAAAAACGAGACAGAAAAACTGCTTCATGGTTGTCATAGTAATTTAATAAAGACTAAAAGGGCGCATTCTGTGCCAAAAATTAATTTGATATTTATTAAAAAAATAGATTATGAAATATTTGCACGTAATATGTAGCGTTAATGAGTTTCTGTTCTTTAAATAGATAAAAAGCATTTATGAAGAATTTGAAATATTTATTTAACTTATTTAAATATTAAATATATTTTGAGGGAATTAATTGATTTTCTAAGAACCAAACATTTGTTTCAACATTTATTTAAACAACAAACAAGGTTTCAACATTTATGTCACATGACCTTTATCCCTTTAGCTTTTTCATTCAAAGTTTTTGATGCAAAGGTAAAAGTTTTTGGATAAATTAAATAATTTTACAAGTCTTTCAAGAAAAAGTACGAAAGATATTCATAAAGAATGACGGGTATACGAAATCACAATCTTCAGAGGATACGATTAGTATGGACAAAATGTTTCGCAAATCTTTATGTAGAAGGTTATCGAGAAAGTAAGAGTATAAAGGATCTAAATTCAAAGATAATTTTTCTTCAACAAAGCTGTTTGCCCTGCGTTCAAGAGCAAACTTTTGGAAGTAATTCGCTCATAAGTCTCAGTCTTTAGCAAACTCTTCTAGTAAAACGTTGAAATTAGTTTCTATTTTTTGAATCACGCCTGCTGACTTAAAGCGTCTTTTCTGAGTGCTTGAAGTGATACACAACGACAGAGATGGTCTCTGTTCATTTAATCTGCGGAATTACCAAGAATCAGCCAGGTATCATATAAAAATTCATCATCATACTAGGACATGATATATATACTTTGGACTGTAGTCGTTATTTCTGTTAGACCTATATTTACTAATAGAAGAGTGTTACTGCAACACCCTTAGATAGTTTAGGGCTAAAAAGGATGAAAACTCATGTGAGACAAGAGAACAAAAGATTATCGAATAACTGGAGAAGATTCCAGCATAGAGGATCATGTTGTCTGATATTTCGATGCAGGTATTCCCGCTTGCTTTTACAGAGCTCAAGAACTGGAAAATTCAGACCCAGGGAAGTAAATGGAATTCTTCCTCGATCTTCTAAAGCCACCGACAGTAAATTTTGGCCTCATTTTATGTGGCATTATCCTTCGTTCATCATTCTCATGATACACAATCGTCACGTAGGGAAGTATCTGATCGATAACAGTGTATAAATAAGCATAGCAATTTAAGACATTTTCCTCAAAAATTAATAAATTTAAAGTCGGACAAGAAAATATTTCCCAGACTCTCACACTCTTCTTCCACATCGCCGGAGACCAACAATAGGTACTGGAAATTTGTTTTCTGACCTCCAACGAGAATACGTCAGCCCCCTTCGATGCAGTACGAAACGAAACTCATTTCAAAACAAATTTTTTTTCAGCACTTATATGGTCCCATTTTTGTTTCAGAATGGAAATGTACGACGTTCATTACGATTCACGCTTGTTGACATGAATTTTGGAATTTGGCACCCACACACAAGAAAGTGAGCTGCACAGTTGTCCTCGATAGCGTTTGGAACATTGTCGATTTATGTGGGTGACCAACGTATCGACAAGTGCTCATCGATATCCCTCTCAACCAGACGTCGCAATAGACGGTTTCTATTGTATTGAATAGGCTCGTAGTGCCAAACAGTGGCTAGGATGGCATATCCCGCACAATCTTCCATACTTTGTATACATTCACTACAGCACTACGTTAACACCTCATGAAAGCTGCCATTACCAAAATTCTACTAACGCGATCTCGGAACCTATTGATCATGTTCTTTTCAAAGTCTTAAATCGCATGATACCGATGTTATATAAACTGGTAATCTGAAATCACAATTATATATCTTCCAAATAACAAGTTAAATGGTCTTACCTGTAATTGGCCACAATTGTGTTTACGTCAATCTGCGTGTGTGATAATATTATGACTGATATAATCATAATATTATATGACCACATTCTATATATATATATATATATATATATATAAGATCTTAGGAAAATTAAGACCATTGTAGTAACTGAATATTTATAAATTATCAGTTTTATTATTACATATTAAATATAGTTAAATTTTATATTAGCACATTTGGGTAATTTGTTATTGGATTCTACATATGTTTATATTGTGTGCTCTCGCGTTGTGTATTTTTGCTTAAATATCTACTAACATAAAATAAAAGATCTAAATTTCTATTTAGACTTTTCCTCTTTAATTTACAGCTTAATCTATTTATTTTAACTTTATTGGATGTGATTGCAGTAAGAATTTATTTATTAATTTGATAATAGAATTTTATATAAATTTTAATTTTACATTTCAAATTTTGTTAGTTTATTTTTGCTGTAATTTTGTTATTTATTGTTAATTTGTACCCATGTTTATTACGATTTAATGCTGAACATTTTGAGTTAATCTTGTATTTTATATATGTTCAGTTTTGGAAAGTAGTTATAATAGGGGTGTATTTAGAGTTAGGAACATTTGTTCCTTTGTTATAGACGATGAATAGTTACGTATTATTTCGGCCATACGGAAGCAAGATATCACACAGGCAAAAGCAGCTGACCAAGCACTTTTCCTTCCAGGGTTGGAACGGCATTTAGTGATTGACGGATGAAATCCTCCTTTCAATCCAAAATCGTCGGCGTTACACACATATTGAACATTCTAGAATCATCCGCCGAGTCATGCGCATGGAATTTACATGCTAATTGGTCATATTCGGAGGCCTGATGAGATTGAATCAACTTCAGTTGCAATTAGTTACACTGTTGCACTTAGTCGATTACCCCCATTTTCAGGTGTTAATAAGAGAATAAGTGGAAGTACGAGGGTGTTTTCCAGGACTAAAATGAATGAAGGAAAATTTCTCTCGAGTTTATCAGATGGGGGAAAAAATTATATATATATATATATATCTGTGTGTGTGTGCGTGTGTGTATTAAATTTAAATTTTTTTGTATGAAAATTTAATATTTTTATATTTTTCACAATTTTTATTTTTTTTAATGTTTATCGTTTTTTATTATATTTATGGTTTTTTTTTTTTTTAATTTGTAATAAATATTTGGGTAATTATAAGCTTGTGTATTTTTATAATTTTCTAATATTTTATAATAGTTTTTAACTTTTTTTTTTTCGATGTTATCATTTGCTATAATTTCTTAATTTGATTTTTTACTTTAGTTGTAGTCTTTGCTAACAATGGAGGCATATGAAGTAATTCTTTTTTTAGTTTTATAGTCTTATAATTACCAAATTTTGTAGATTGATATACTACAATAAATTTTTAAGCGATTATTAGGAATATTTTTTTAAATTTTGGTTTTGTAATTAATTTACGGTAAATATTTACTGTACATAGTAAATCAATCAATCTTTAATATTAGTGATTATAATATTGGGGGGCTACTCTATGTTGAAGGGATAGTGAATAACAATTTTTTATAACCGTAAGAGCTTAACTTTTTTGGTTTAAAAATACTTTTTATAAAAGTGTGTATTAAAGGTGTTTTTCTTTTTAAGTTTATTTTTATAAGCTTTAAACTGTTCTCAATTGTTCTATTTTCCTTTTCCCCTCTTTCTATTTTTAAATATCTGTGCCCTTTCGTGTTTTTTATTTTGATCATTTTGGCTTTAACTTTAATGGTAATGTGATGATTTAATTTGTAAACACACTTGTTACCACTCCAAAGTGTGAGACATCATTAAATCGAATTATCTCTATTTTTGTTTCACTATTTTTTTACTCTATTTTTGCTTTTAATTGGATATATATATATATATAAAATAATAATAAAGTAAGTTTTTAGTTTACATTCATTATAATATAGTGTTTATTTTTAATTCGAGATGTTATTTTTAAATTTAATTTTTCAATTACTTTGATAATTTATTGATTTTTGAACTCTGCATTATTTTAGTTTTTCATTCTGATCAATATTTTAAATTAAGCTTTATTAATTATAATTTGTAATTTAGTGTGATTGTTTTACATACGAAAATCTTTGATTAAAAGCTGGTTGGTTAAAATTTAATAATATTATTGATGCAAGTAATCTTCAAAACTACAAACTGCAGTCTAACATTCAGTATTCATCAAGAAAAGAAATGAAAAGGAAGAACTTTATTCGAACAGTTTTATTCTTCTTGAAACTTTTGTCATAAATCATACTGACATATCAAGATAAGAGACACTGAAAGTCATTCCACGATGTTCTAATCCATCCCCGCCAAATGAGTGACTATTGTTCCGACCCCGATAAACTCTTCTACGACGAGCTAATCGGATCCAGCGGTAAACTCCAATGTCATCTTTACCCCCACAGAGCAATTTATCAGAGTTCTATGTTACCATGGCAACCGACATGGCACCATCCATAATATTACCCACGAAGCAGTAACAATGGGATTTCACACCTCGTTGAACTTTTTGTTTTATGGACAAAATTTTTCATCGCTTCTTTTCACAGATGACATTATACAGGTAAGGTGCAAAAAGAGATCAAATTATGGCGCAATTACATGTCATTTTTGGTAAGTTGATTGTAAACTACTTTCATCAAAAAATAACTTTTTGTTTTGATTTGTACTTGATTGTTAATTATACGAAAGGTGTAATTTTCAATTCTTTCAAAACGGTTTTCAGTTTGTGACATTGGGCTATTCGCGGTTTCTCTTCACTAACCTTGGGGACTTTCAAATTGAGATTGATTGCTTTCGCTAAACAACCTTTGCCCAACCAAAAATGAAACGTGATGAAGAATGTAATATGCAAAGCAGTTAGGAATGAAGTGAAGCGGTTAAATTAAGAAGTATATAAACTCCATCTGAAGGAGTAGAGAAAGAGAGGAGAAGGAGGATCAGAGAGGCATTGCAACGAGAGGAGGTGGAATCTAAATGCTATAGTATTGGAAAGCTGATTTAAGGATTAGAGTTGAGGTCCGAGTGTAAACCACTCGGGTTGAGAATTGTTCTAGTGTTTTCAACAGTTGTTCCAGATTCAGACTTGCAGTTGGTAAGAAGCTGTTAGATTATTATTGGTGGGTTGAATTAAAATGATAATAAACTTAACCTGGAGAGCTATATTAGTATTGTCTTAGTGGATATATATTAATAAATGTTGAAAGCTGTTTTGGTGGTTCTGTAATTATTGGTGTCGTATTGTTTAATATTAGATATTAGTGATGGCACAAGATAACATCCGAGGTAATCGGATGTTACAAGTTCAATGTAAGCATGGAATTTAACTTACTCCGTAACGTTTAAGCATATTTTTATTATTTCGGTCATCTCTCTCTCTCTCTCTCTCTCAAGAGGCAAACTATAACAATTTTCTAAAACTATAAGTTAACCTCGTGAACTTTAAATATGGTTAATTTTTTCTTTTCTTTTATTGCACATATTTTCAGGCATAATAAATTTTATAAAATTATTGAAGATAATTTAATTTTCAAGCAGAAAAAGAAGCCAGGAAATATTTTTTTTTTTATCAAAAATAATTTTTTGAGAAATTTCTTTAGTATAAATTAACTATTTTTGTTTGTAAAGGAGATGTTCTAAAAATAGGACAACGTCTTCGGATTCCAAACTCAAAAAATCGCTGAATTACTTTAAATTAAACGATAAAAAAATAATAAAATTTTTAATTACAAAAAGTTAATTAAATTAAAGGGTATATTTTTAATAATATATATAATTATGAAAATAAGTTTCAGTTCCTCATGTTCGTGTTTTTAAATACAATGCTCAAACAGGTATTTCTCTGGTAAATTAATAAGCCCATTTGAGGTACTTAAGCAGTTTTACTGAACATTATGTTGGAAATAAATTACTCGGATCCCTCCAGGAGGCGCCTTGTCTCGTGTAAGTGAGAGCACACTGGTTCATGGGTAATATTTAGAGAATGCTCTTGGATCTTGACCGCATAAGGCGGGTTATTTCTCTTGACCGCAAAAGCGGGTTAAATTGTAATATGGGCTATGTGGAAGCCTTGTATGGTTTGTAAATAATATAAATATTTGTTTATGTGTGATTGGAACGTAGATACTGTAAATAAAGGTGTATTAAATTAACTGCTCTCCCTATTTTGGCTCGGTGGATAACATCTTCAACACATTACAAAGAAAATATTTTAAGAGCGAGTCCAGTTCTCAAACATTAACATAGTCAGAAAATAAAAAAAAAAATGAAAATTGGCAATTAATTAGAGCCAATTTATTTTTCTAAACGAGACCTCTGCAATAATCTTATTTCGATATGAAAATACGGAACTAAAAAACTAGCCTTTAGAAAGGAATGATTTTTACGAATTCTGAAACAGAATTTGAAAGTAAATCACCATTTTCTTCTGATGAACTCTTTATTGGTGACTTTATTTGATAAATGTTAAATGAACTTGCTTTCAAAAAGCTGTTGAATTAACATTATTCACACATGAGATAGTAAAGAATACACCATTCACTCTACCCGTCAGACTGGAACAATGAACTTTTGCACTTCGTGAAATTTATTCCACTTAGAATTAGAGTCCAATCAATGTTTAAAATGAGGTAGAATAATTGAATAATTAATCGCTTTTGGGACAAAGGTAGGCGTAAATTGGTAAGTAACCATTGTAAATTGATAACGCGGAATTGGTGCTTTTGTGTTAATGATGACGATGTTAATACTAGGTTACATCTTTAATAGGTGAATGAAATGTTAAAAATCGAAAGGAATATACTATATGTTGTTTTTTAATCCCTTTTGCTTTTTATACTATACTTTACACGAAAATGACGAAAGCTGATTCTTCAATGAAAGATCTAACAAAAATCAGACAATTCTGATCGTTGATAATTGCATGTCAGCTTAGAATACCATATAATTAGAAATAAGGTATCACCAATCTCCAATTTTTATAACTGTTTTGTATTTTTCCATGACTCCATTTTTTGGAAACCCCATTTTAAATGGTTTCCTTTATCAATTCATTTAAATCTTTTAAAATGATAAAATTAAGTTATGATTATATCATCTGTGACATCACTGACGAGAAATCAACAAATAAACTGAAACTCCCATTATGGTCTTTATAGGTCTCAGAAAACTTAAAATTTAAAATTTTCTACTGTTCTCTGAAAACAATTTGTTAGAGCCCCATCTTTTCTGGACATTTTGGAGCCTGAAGCTTAATGATACTCTAAAAAGTCCCAGAGATATCGATAAAAAACTAAATCTTGTTTAACTAGATTTTTTTCCCAGCTGTTTTTCTCAAAACAAAAAAAAATTAGCTTACGTGGTAGATTTCTCAAAATTTTTTAACTACATTAGTTCAGAATTTTATTTATATGCTCAAAATAAGTTTCTTTATGGCTTATACGTGTGCATCAAGTTTTATATAAATTATTAAAAGCAAAAATTTTACTTGAATTTTAATTGGAATTTTTACTAATTGCATAATTTTATAATTAATTGTATTAAATAACTTCTTTTCCTCTAAATATCTTAAAACGTATTATACTCGTATAACTTCAAAACTACGCATCTTTCTACTAAATACTAATACTTTTGTAAATTGTGATCAAATTTGTACTTCAGAAACTTACGACCAGTAAAATATTGATTTTCGTAATTTTAAAAAAGTATCCAATTTATATTTCCGTATCGCTTTTTGCGATTTCTTCAGAATTACATTAAACTATGAGAATTAATGTAAATATATATATAAATATTACATGGCTAAAGTTCAAATTTCTCTCTGCTTTGTTTTATTGGTTAGTTTGTGATTGCTTTAATAATTCGGTATTTTTACATCCACGGATAACTTAAGTGTCCTGAGACCCGTTAAAAGAAAATCCTAAATATTCACATGATAAAAAAAAATAAAATGACCGATATCTTTAACTTTTAGTATTTTTTCAAAATAAGGTGACATAAATTTACATAATAATTAGATTCCAAGAATGCATTTCTGTATAATTGATCGAATGTTTTAAGAGTGTTTAATTCTTATTAACAAGTATTAAGTTGTTAATTTATAGGATAATCTTAAAGACTACATATTACACAGAAGAAAATACCTAGAAATGAATATATATTTCTCAGAGAAGGATGGGTGAACTTAAAACGTCATTGTTTAGAGCCGAAAACAACGGTAACGATCTCCAGTAAGTGAGCCGCAGCCGAAAATTTGGAACTCTATTCATCCATTCAACAACATAATACTTTCTCCCACAAGCACTCCAGGACCATCCTAATGATCTCTTTCCTTGATGCTAGAGGGATGAAACCGTGTCCCTACCTACCTCCATATCAACTACAGATGAGAATTGTAGCTCAGACTAAAACGACTGTCATCAGCAAACAGAACATGACTTCCTTGATGAGATGTCATGTTTTCGTGTTCTAGACACCACTGTAAACGGTGCCGCTGATGGGCAGCTGTTAATGGTGTGCAGCGTGCTGGACAAAGAGAGAATCCATCACGTTTATTCGGATGCTCTTTCACAGTAAACTGTGATACCTATCGTCCGGCTGCCGTACGTAGCTGCCGAATAATGTTTCTCGATATCTATTGTAGTTCCAGTCTTTTTTTGCCTGCAGAACAATATACCGACCTTCAATCGCCATTGTGTTCCTTGATCGACCACTGTCAACTTTTTTTACATTTGTACTTGTCATTTGGAAGACTCTAAGCTTTTTAAACAGCACTTTTCTATCAATTCCAAACTTTTGTGCCTCATCAAACTACGATGCCCTTCAAACTTACCGATCATTCTATACATGTAAAGGCACCTTGATGGTTTTTTTGTAACCATTACGAATGTATGGTTTCACTTTCTGTTGCAGGAAATGTCGAGAAATGCATCCTTCCACCTTCTTTTTAAGTTGCCTTAGCATGCGTTTGGGTGCAGTGATGTCCCCTCTGATGTTACACTGCTGGTATTTTCGAATGCATCATCTTTCTACTGAGCTCACTGTACCAGTCGCAAAAAGCCCTTTTCACCAATTTTATGTTTGAGTGTTGAAAAAGGTATTTGTTGCTGAAGTTTTGCACGCTGTACTAAGTACGCTAAGTATGCACTTTGAGGCAAATAATCTATGGCAAGAACTTAATAAGCTTCAAGCAGGAATAGCAGTGTATTGAGCTGAAGAGTATTTACAATAGACTCACCAGAAATATATATATGATTTTTTTTCCTTGATAAAAAAAAACACTTCATTTTTCTAAAATTAAATTTTTAGATATATATTTACCTGGTGAAGAACTTTAATAATCTGTTAAGAGTGAAAAACATGAAGATGCATTAATATCTAAACGTATTATTTGATGTAAGGAAGTATAAAATATATAATGGATGTACATATTTTTTATGGGTTTAATACATAAATATTTTAATCTGAACGATATATTAGAAAACCTTAAATAAGTAATCTCTAATAACACTAATCTCCAATTTATGCAAAAATTATTTCAAGCATCGGTTGCAAATGGTCACATTATGGGATGGGCTTAAGATGTCTATCTGCGGGTCAGCATCTAAACAGCTTAAAAATAAAAAATGCCTTAGACAACCGAGTCAGAAAGAAACTCCCTCTTGAAAATTTTTATGCGTTTTTTGTTGCTGATTTTGAGTAACGGGAGAAAGACTGCCACCCTGTTTTACCTAAATGTGTTACTGCATAGTAGATGTATGGTGTAGTGAATGTTAATATTATAACATACTCATCGTTTCTAATCGGATCAATATTTTTTCCTACAGAAAATATATTCCATATTCTGTCTTCTGCATTTTAATGGCCAATAAATCTTTAACTTTACATATGCAAGTGAAAATTTATGTACTTATGCTCATAAAATTCAAGCCCCCGTCAAGTGTGAGTATTACAGCAAGAAATTTAGAACATTTTTCTGTCGATCAATATGTTCCGTATTCGAATCTTGTTTTGATATAGCTCATATTATACAATAAGACATATCCATGAAATGTTTCAAGTTTCTTTCCTTTAGAGGATGGGCGCCAAATTAGCCATTCTCACAAACCGCATGATTGGGTCTCAATGGTGTCATGGCGGGTAAGTATAAATAACTTTGCTTACGATCTGGAAATTTTCATTCATTAGACTAAGTCGTATAGTTTTTGGGATTTTAGAGTTCATACTTTAAACGCCGCACTTTAATTAGTACTTTAAAGGCCACAATAAGACGAACAGTTATAGATAGTCTGAATGTTATGACAGACTCATAAATATAAAATTATTCTTTAAATAAACACCCTCTCTTGGACTTTTTGTCTGTGGCCGCGGTAGCCTTGGGATCATGGTCGGGAATTTAGAGCCGGTGTTTGTTTCGTCGAGTCGTGGGCTCGAATCCTAATGCCACCGCGTGTCGGGTTGTTGCACGTTTAATCTGTTAAGGCTGCAAGTCCTTCCACTGGTGTAGAAGTTTGGAAATGGAAGGGCCCTCTCACGTGTCGTCCTTTTCAATTGACCCAGGTTTAGAATTATGAAGTCTGAGATCAGTAGCACTCGTGTTGCTCTAAAACGAGACGTTAATGTACAATCAATCAATCGATCGAAAGGATTTTATGTCTGGATTTTTTGATCCCAAAATGCCCGAATGTTATTCCTTGTCTCTTACATAGTTTGATGTCTTTTAGAAATACGGTTGGTGTCTCAAATTATTTTTGATAATAAATTAAAGTCTCCCCATCTATCTTTTTAATTAAAATATTCTTTATGTCAAAGTTATTAAAATTAAACTGCTTTGATTTCCACTTTAAACAATTAGGTGGAGTTTAGTTCAATTAATTAGCCTACATATTTTTTTTCATTACTTACACAACTAAACATTTTGATTCTTTTTGCTGCATTTTCTTTCCATTCCATTATTTCCTCTACGATTTTCTTGCTTTAATATCAGTATTATCCATTCCCATTGTTCGAAATATCCTTTGATCCGTCAAAAACTCTCTCAGCTAAGAGTACCTTCATTTTGCAAAAAGAAATATAAAGTCCATGCATTTACGTAATGAAATATCGAACAGATTTTTTTTACCGTTGATTATTTTCTTAATGATACCGCTTTTTTCAGAGGATTTAGTTTACCTTCTCTTTTCCTAGCCTTCTTAATATTACAATGTTTTTATGATATTACCTTTTGTAATATTTGTTGATCCATTAAAATGGGAATTGAACTTTTTCCCTCATAAACGTTTGAGATCTTTTATAAACGGCGACACGCATCAGCCGAAGCAGATTTCTGTTTCTTTTCTCTCTTATAAGTTCTCTAGTCGTACATATGAAAAATATCCTATAATGTCCTCATATGTCGATTTCTCAGACAGTTTAATTTCATCTGTGCATGGTTGTGAAACGACTTTTTAATCTGATTACAAAGCAAATCTTATCTTTCTTACTTTTAATTTGTAATTTTGAGCTCTTTGTCGAAGAAGACGTACATTTGACAATGGTCGTAACTTCCCCGGTGTTATTTTGCAAAGATTGCATTAATAAAAAAGATAATTTATCACATATTTCCTTTTTAAGTTTTTAAAGAAGTATTTTCAAATCAAACGATTTATATTTTTCTTACAGATTTAAGGCTTTTCACAACATGATTATATTACTTGATAATTAATCTTTAATTTTTTCTTATTTAATTACAATGTTTACATAGGTATTTTATTATATTCTGAAACTTATGTACCGCTTCTTATTGTTCATAAGATGACATACTTATATACATGAAAGGAGTATTCAACACCTGTCGAATTAAATGCAACTCAAATGTTTAGTAATCATGTTGATTTAACAGGAAACAGACTTCCGAAAACTGACATTATTTATTTAGAATATTTTTATGTGAAATATCTATACTCATAGAATCAAGAATTTGAGGCAAATATTACAAACAAAGCGTACTAAATAACAAAAACCAATGGATTGACTAAATTATTTTCCGAAAATTTTGTCTAATCGTCATATAATTGAAAATATTCTCGAAAAATTCCCCCAACTTGATTGGTTAATCGAAAATCTTATATATATCGTATTATTCATTAAATAGATAACATTACCCTTATTTTTATTGAACATTTAACATTATTATGAGGAAAGTGAGCTCGTGCAATCTTCGAGATGGCTTAAGACAAAAATTAATGAAAGTCCTCGGCGCAATATTGCTTTAGGAAAACATTACGTATATACGAACAGTAATTTTCAAATCAACTAACAAAGTTAACTTTCTTAATTCAAAAACTTCCAATTTTTTTTAGCCTTATGAAAATGGAAGTTTGAAGGGATAGGGAAAACTTTCCACATAAATCCTTTTGACGTATATAGATAAGTTTCACAAAGAAATTATCTTATGTCTTTCCAATATATTTCCAAATGAGCGACTCTTTCCTGGATAAGCTCTCTCCGCCGAGCTAATCGGAAACAAAAGGTAAAAGCTAATGTCATCTTTAACGTTAAAACAGGAGTATGTCAGAGACAGTTTCTATGACAACCGACACTGCATCGTCCATAATCTGCTCATAAACCAGAAAATAATGAGAGCTTTTGTGATTTGTTGGGCCTTCTAGGATTGGACCAGAACTTTTTATGGTTTCGAAAGCACACAGGTGCCCAATATAGCGGGTATAAAACACTAAATAACGAGATAATTTGTCATTTTTATGACAAAATATGTCAATTAACCAACTCAGCTCTTTCTGGGTTTTATTTTAATTGAAGTAAAAGCTTTGTTAACGTAGTGCTCGGGTGTTCTGGCATATACATAATAAAAACAGCGATCTTTAAAGCAATTATTTTTCGTTAATGATAAAAACGCTTCAAATATAACGCAGGAAAAATTTTTTAACCTACATTTATAACAAATGTTCAAAATCTCCGTTGATTTCTAGGTGGCAATGCTTAACTCGTTTTTGTATATTTTTCGAAACGCGTTTCAAGATACTGGGAATGACATTTTGTATTATTTGAACAATATGGCAATGTTCAGATAATCTACAAATTGTAGATAATTTTCTTAAGTTTTTTTCATTAAATATCCCCATAGGGAATGCTCAAATCATTTCAAGGAAGCTTTTATCTCCTAAAAAAATCTTGTCGATCATCTAAAAAAGAAGATCTCCTAAAGAGCGTGCAATATTCCATACAAGTTATGAAACCATGCACGTGTTTCAACATTACCTTAGATGATCGATACAACTTAAAAATTTTTCGTTCACCTCATTCCTCTGATCTGAGCTTTCCTAATTTGTGTGTGTATGTGTGGAGACATCTAATGAAAAAAGTTTATGAAAATAATCCTCAAACAATAAATGATCTGAAAATTGCCATATTACTCAAAGGATATAAGAAGTCCCTCCCAGAATCTTGAAACATATTTCACCAAATTTGCTCAAATGAGTTTAGATTTGTCTCCTAAATTTTTGAATATTTTTTTTTCTATTTGGTTTTGTAAGTACCTTTCTCCATTACCAAAAAATTCCCAATTGTTTAAGAGTCCGTTGCTTTTGTATAATGAATTCACAAATCGTAATTAGGGGAACTTTTACGAAACCCAGTAGAGTAACAAGAGGAATTTAGA
This sequence comes from Nephila pilipes, assembly GCA_019974015.1. NCBI lineage: Eukaryota > Metazoa > Arthropoda > Arachnida > Araneae > Nephilidae > Nephila > Nephila pilipes. The sequence goes on along the minus strand of BMAW01052727.1, from coordinate 234,751 downwards.
TACGAACCTTGCAATTTTGAGTTGCCGTTATAATATTAGGCAAAAAATTGACCCATCTGATATCTCTATCACCAAACTTCCACATAATGCCTCTGAAGGATTTAGAGCCCAGATGAATTTTAGCATAGGTGCTACAGTTCCTACTATTTCCCACGAAGAATTGTAGAAAACCAGGGCTCAAGGTTGCGATTAGATATGAACGTCAACAGTCATATAAATGACAGTTATTACCATTTTCAATGTAATGATTAACGTTTAATAGAGGAGATATCATAAATACGAAAAAAATATAATGTCGCATTATCAAGTTGCAGATTTGATTATTTATTAACATCGCACTAAGAATCAATACGGGGTTTATTGGTAACGAACCTCAGAATTTTGAACCTCAGTCAAGTGACGAGGACGACATCTGAGTGAGCACCACCACTAAATAATTGTAACACTCGCCAGTAAGAGGTCTTCGAACCTTGACCAGATTTAATGTGTATCAGCCTTGCTGCACGGCTGGTAACAAATTACTATTGTTGAATGTTTTGAAGAAAAAAAATGTTATTGTTCAAATAATAAATGAAACTTAGTGTAGAATGTTTATAAAATGGACGAAAAAAATTTAGCACGTTTGTTTTGAAAGTTCAAAAGCGTTGTGTGTGAGATATATCCTGCTCTGACACCTGTTTTGATGTGACATATGTACTACCCATGATAACTATTTCATGTCTTTCATTCTTGCAAAAAATCAACTTGAAAGTGGTCTATTTTCTGTGGGGGCTGTGAGGCCGCAAAGAAAAGATTTTTCACATTATCGAAATCTACTGACAAATTACCAAAAGGTGAATCAATATTCCTAACTAAGGAAGGTGTTGGTGCGATAAAGTGGATGTACAATAAGGATGTTATTTAGTTGACTATTGCACTTAATCCAGCGATTATATCTGTAAATCGGACGTAAAAAGGTGGTCCTAAAACAGAAAGGCTTTGCCTCAAAGCGCTCGCTGTATATAACGATATCATGGCAGGAGTTTATTGCTTCAATCATAGAAAAGAAAGATACGAAGTAGTGAGGAGATCTGTAAAACGGTTTCATTTTTTTTTTATTATTATTATTTTCTTATTGATTTTGGCATCGTAAAATAAATAAGAAAATAAAAGTACAATACAAATACTTCTGTTTCTTTTGTCCACTCTTCACAGTGAACAAAAGAAACAAAAGTTTAGACCAGCTAACATTCCATATAGCATTAGCTTGTCAGCTAACTGACGGATATTTCTCAAGAAAAAAGGAAAGGCCGTTCTGCTAGAAGCAAAGAAGTATGCGGTTTTAGATAATGTGCGGTTAGCCAGTGCACGAAATCATATGCCAAAGATGGTTTCGAACTATAAACGATGTAGGATATGTATCATACAGACCCAATAAAAGCGGATCTGCTACATATGTAATGTATCCTTGTGTATTACAACATGCATCTCATCATTCCATATCAAATAACGCCATTAAATTGCCTTTTCACCGTAACCGTAAATAGTTCCCTCGGAAGAATTGGTCCCACCTCTAGAATTTAAATGTAAACATAAATCTCAGCAAAATGAAATATATTGCCTTAAATGCTATTGTTTAATTAATAATAAAACACAAGAAGACCTGGAGAATCCAAAAGAGAAATAAATGACCCCAAAAAGAGACAAAAAATTGTGTGCACAGTGGGCTCTATAAGCTTTCAACTTACTTCCACGAACAAGAATACAAAAATATTTCAAATAAGTTGTACAAATGTGTAGATCATAAAAAGGAGATACATAAAAAAATAAAATGAATGTAATTTCGTTATGTCGGTAACTTTGAAAGGACATATTAAGTCTCTTTTCTAATTGAATAGCCGTCATTCAGTTTATTTGAGAGGCAGAATGACATGTATGCAGTAACATTCTAACATAAAGTCATATTACTATGCTTTCAATTTTATAAAGCGTTAATGTTTAGCTATTTTGAGCTTTATAATCTCCCCAGTGAATATTTTTATTTTGTTTTATCTTTCCCTTCAGTATTTAAAAAATTTTGTTAGCTGACATATTGCGTAAATTACAAGGGTTACACATCACGTGGCTTTTTTTTATTGTTTACTAATGTCACTCTCAGAAACAACGGGGGAGTTAGTGGCAACGAACCTCGCAATTCTGAACCTCGGTCAAGTGACGAGAACGACACTTCAGCTGGCACCTCCCTCTCCAGACTTTCGCACCAAAGGGAGCACTTGAAGCTTCAAAGATTTAACATGCGCCAATTCCGTTACATGGAAGGTCTTAAATGGCATCAGGACTTGAATCCACAACACTCGGGAAAAATGCAGCTTACAAAAATTTAGAAATCACAATTAGCTTGATGCTCCGTCTGCGGGCCCTTTCGATTTCGCCAAAATCATGGAATTATACTACCATCTTCATGGACTTATACTTATATTCATCCATTTGAGAGTAAAAATGTGTATCCGAACCAGCAAAAATAATGAAGATTTGTTGTATAATTACATTTTTCTCCGATTTTGAAAAATATTTTTATTTCAATTTTAATTATTCGTTTGCAAGTTTTCTGCTCTTTAAAAGAATTCTACAATATTTTCAAAAATCGTGAAGGAAATGTAATTCTCCGAGACCTTCATTAATTTTGCTCTTTTGGATGCAATTTCTTGCATTTCAAATAGATAAAATAGTATAGATTTGAAGACGGTAGTAGAAATTCCGTAGGAGTAACATTACATTCACGAAGTCAAAATGGCCGGTAGATGAATGCCTTAACAATAAATAATATCAATATTTCTGTAGCGCATTACTTTTCGCGAACTTTTTAAAGACATAAAGAAAAAGGAATATAAATTATTTATAAAACTTTTAGCATTTACAGTCCTGGTTCATTATTTAGAAGTAGAGATTGCGCTACTAGTAAGCCGTTTAACCGATTTATCGGTACATCGCTAAATTTAACCTAAAATTTCCCACTTATTTCGGTAACCTATATGTATCAAAATGAACTTAAAAAAACCTCGGAAGATATTTGAAATAGCAATGAAAAAGAAAGAATAATCCTTTGAAGCCTGTTTATAGAAAGCATACATCATTCAAATATCTTCAGTCATAATCCATACTAACTCAAACATATTAAATATTCGAACTAATGTCGTAATGCGATTCGCAAAATGATCGAACCATCTTTGAGTCCATTTTCCTGATTAACACTTCACCATCGAGCTATTTGGACCAAGCAGTAAAAGCGAATGAAACCGTTTCTCTTACAACAAGCCTCGACATTACTTATACCCATGACAAATGGCATGGAGTTATCCAACTGTACTTACAAAAGAGTAATAAAAACTTTGCACTGGTTTTTAATTTTCTGGGTCATACACACATTATTTTAATGCTGGGTTTGAAAGAGAATTAAAATCCGATTAACTGACTAAAGACGACATGGTGAGATAATTATGAGCTTTAATAATTACTTGTTTCAAACATTTTCGAAAATGAATTACTCCAATAATTGTCGAATTACACAACAATACAATATTGTTTTGTGAATATATTAGGAGCTAAAATTAAAGCTAGGTATAGTACAGATGTTTCCGATTTGTCTCTCGCCTAGAAAACTAACTTTTTTCATTTTTGAATAATACTAATACCTGGAAAGTATAATATGGTTATCTTTCATAAATATATCTTTTAGAAGGTTTTTACCGTTTCATTCCTCTTCGGTAGCCACAGTAGCCTAATGGTTATGGTCGCGAACTCGCAGCCGGCTGTTTTCGTCGCGTCATAGCTAGTACGTTAAATCTGTTGGGGTACGAAGCTCTCTCGTTGGCAAAGTGTGGAAGTAAGGAGAGGGGATGTCAACTCAGGTGTCGTTCTCGTCACATGACCGAGGTTCAAAATTACGAGGTCCGTCTCCAAAAGTCCTCGGGTTATTTCTGTGTGATGTTAATGAAACCAATCAAACATTGTTCTAGGGCCTTATGAAATGTGAAACGAAAGGAATAATCTTATTATATATAATTTTTAAATATGTTTCAATTAATATTTTATATATATATATATATATATATATATATATATATATATATATATATGAATGAATGAATGTATATATATATGTGTGTGTTGAAACATATTTAAAAATTGCATAAACTAAAATAACTAAATAGGGGGAAAAATCCCTTAAAATTACAAAACTATCCTGACATACATTTTTTAGGTTATAGAAGAAAAATGAACATATTTTTAGTTGCAATAAATATTTAAAAAAAATAACAAAAAGTTACATCACCAAATTAACAAGAAAGAGAGAAAAACTGAAAGAAAATAAGCAAAAAGATAAACCACAGTTAAAAAAGCCTTGGTATAAAGATAGGCATGAAATAAATTGAAGACAGAGGAAAAATAAACCATAAAAAATGAATTGCAACATCAGTAATTACTAAATCTTGTTTATGACAATTTTACAGGCTATATATATATGTGTGTGTGTGTGTGTGTGTGTGTGTGTGTGTAAGTAATGGATTTCACTTAAATATAATTTAATTTCCTAATTTCCCCTATTTTTTAACCCACAATAAAGAGTTATTTTTTATTTCCTAATATCCTTCCAATTTAGTTTATGCAATCACACGCTCGTAAAATATATGCAATCAACTTTTACCACATATTCAGATCTGTATGGATAATTACTACTAGACATTATTATGCCTGCTGCTAAAGGTCCCTTTATCCAATACCACATGATCTAAAGAAATCCATGTATTTAAACTCTAGGCAAGGTAAATTTTTCTCTTTTTCGCTTTGGTCTTGAAGTACCAAACCATAATTATGATCTCTTTAATTTTCCAAATGTGATTGATAAATGCAATGGATGTAGCTTGTGCTGGGTTCACCATCATGTAATACTGCCTTTCTCTTCTTCAACAGCAATAAATATACTTTTTTCTGATATATATATATATATATATGTATATATATAAATAAACAAACTAAATTAAGACGGCTTGGCTCATTAAAAAATGTTTTTGAGCAACGTATTCGAACGCGACGAAATTTTCACAAATCATCAGACTAGTTTATATAAAGAAAGAAACAAGTTACAAAGAAAATAGCCTCTTACAAAATGTTCAAAATACATTTTTTTTTGCTTAAAACACTTGCTGTAAGTAATATTGGTATACCGAGATCAAAGACATAAAATTTCCGTCTTCGTGTCACTTTCTGGTATGAATCCCCCAATTAGTAGCCACTATTTTGACTTTCGTCCTGATAAAACTCTTCATAGCTAATAGCAACAAACGCTAAATGCGAATGTCATCTTCCTCTTTTGAAACGTCAGTCGATCAGCGGTATCCGTATCCATGGCAACCGACATGGCATCATCCATAATATGCTCAGCTCATGAACCAGGAACAATAGAGTTTTGTGCTTAGTGGAGCCTTGTGTGCTGGGAACAAAAACGTGAAAGGTAACAAGAGCTCAATTAATATTCAAAAGAAAATCCGTAATTTGACTATTAAAAGGCCTTTGTGACAAATTGATTTTGTCGAGTTGGTGCTTTTCTGTCTATTAGAGCGTCGTGTTAACAATGGCCATTGTGTAAAAGGTGAATCGAGAACCAAAGAGAAAGGAGCTCTTTGTTCCCTCATATCCAATGCAGAGCGATATGAACAATATTTATTTCAGCGAATTTCAAATTAATCATTAATGCTCGACTTATTTAGAATTAATGAGAATTAATATCAGAATATAAAACTCAGTTTTCAAGATACATTGTAAATTTATGTAATAATACCTATAAAATTCAATATTATTTCAGTATATATTCAAATCCAAATCTGTATTCTTTAGATCATATCATATTTCAAACAAAAGGCAAAACAACACATAAATATGCCAACTTTTCAAAACACATTATTTATTCGTATTTTTTAGCATTACTTAACTTTTGCATTTACGTTGATCTAAAATTACTTGAAAACTATTGCCACCGAGCTTCCTAATTTTGAACCACATGCGCAAATAGCACAGGCGGTACCTGAATTCTCACTTCATTCTCCTGATTTTTCTCATAACACCAGGTGATGATTTTATAATAAGCAGTAACTCTCTTTCCTCTCCCAACCGAGTGTTTGAGGAGATCAGGACTCGAGCCAGCTCTCTGATATTAATATATCTGTCCATAAAGATCTCACCTTTAACTGAAAACTATCGCGTCTTTTTTGTCGATTGAAAATAAGACGAATATATATATTATATACACAAGAACTGTAACGGAACCTTCCTTCATTATTTATAAATCTACAATCGTCTTAAAGTATAATTAATTAGTCAATAAGCTCAAAACTCCAACAGAAGATGCGTAAGAGAAATACAACAAAGTTTATAACCTATCAAATGATATGCAAGATCGCTCTCTCTCTCTTACCCTTCGTGACTCAGTTAATCCTAACTTATGTTCACGTAATTAAGTCTTAGCTTACAAATCAATCATTCCTGTCCAAGCAATTTTCGATTACAGCAGTTTCGACTCCTATTAGTTCAGTCTCTTCCTGCTTTAAATGCAAATAATTAGTTACGATGTCTCGCTCCAATCCATAACATCTCTCAGCTTGTCACTATCCTTCTCTTTCCTTTCAATTCTAATTTGCTTATATATCGCTATCACTATACTTCTTATCTTCATCTAATTTACCTCTTCACATTTCATTCAGTTTGCAGGGTTTTGTAATTGTATGTGATTCAAATTACCAAAAGGTTAGCGAGGTTAAGAAGAAAATCCACGAGAAAATCGAGAATAGCTCAAAATCACTGAACCAAGCATGAATAAAGCATTTATTATGACTTACTTATATAAACAAGCATTTACAATTTTCAATATATGCATCCGTTTCCGACGTGTAGTACTAACTTAAAGAATAATCTACAAAATCAACCAAATATCAATTTCTTCTGAAATTTCAGTTAAAGATAATTCAACGTATTATTCAAATTTGAAAAGCACTTCTCTAACCGCGGATTGGATCGTCTCTCTAAGCTTCTACATTGACTCTGACTTTATAGATAATATACTTTAGGGAAAAGATAAGTTTAGTGGTGGGATTCAACACTTTATATTTGTTTGGAAGAAACCGGTACCTATCCTGTTTATCGTGTTCGGACAACTGGTTGTTAAAATAATAAATGTAATCATAAATGTTTGTGGGTTAAATGGTTTATTACGAAAACTATCTTAAAGGTCAGTGAACTTGTCAAGAAATTTGAGAATCTATAAGGTAAAATATTCTGGAACTTTTATCTATTAGTATGAGATTTAGTTCTCTGCTAATTCAAGTCTTAAGACTTTAATTAAATCTAAACAATATGAGCAACTTCAACACAGCATTTAATTTCTTATAACAAACAGGATTACATCAAGAAACTTCAGGGCAGTGAGAGATTGATTGGTTTTATTAACGTGTGTCGCACTAAATGGAAGCAACATGAGGCTTTTTGGTGACAGACCTCGTAATTCTGAACCTCTGTCGGGTGACGAATACGAAACTTAAGCTGGCAACCCTCTCTCCTAGGTTCCACACAAGACCACACCAACGGGAGGACTTTGAGCCTCGACGGATTTAATGTGCATCATTCTCGGAAACACGGTGGATCTTAAATAGCATCAAGGCTCAAACCCATGACTCGATGGAAACAAATCAAGCCACGAGTCTGTGGGCAACTTAAGGAGAGAGAGTCATAGCCATTAATTATTAGATCAAAAGTAAAAAATCAATATTTTTTAAGCAAATAATGCATTAATGAAATGCTTATAAAATAATACATTCTATCTAATTATAGATGTTTTCTTTTCTAAGTTAGTTTTTTATTAAAAATGCATTTTTTAAATAACATCGTTTGTTTGATGAGTATTTCTCAGTCAATGATTATAGTATTTTTCCTTGAGGCCAATAGATTAAACACAAGTCAAGAGATTAAAAAGGGGTGATAAAGAAATAGTAACATGCGAGTCGTTAGAGGGCATTTTTGTGTTCAAAACTATTCAATATAGAGAGAAAGTCCTTTGGAATGTAACCATGTGAAATTTCTTTCCGTTGTGATACTCAAATAATAATTATATTTTACAGTGCTTGAGTAAAATTACATCAAAACAAATAGATTTATCACAATGAATGTATTATCTTATCACAATCTGTTTCATATAAATTTCGTTACATCTCTTTTTATTTGAATACCATATTTTTCAGAAAATAAAACGCACCCCAAAATTTATGAGTTGATTTCTAAAAAAGAATAATTAACTATACAGTTAAAATACTATTTCATCTATAAAAAAGTGTGTCTACAATGATTCTCAGGGATTATGAATTGAATAAAAGTTTTCGAAAATTAGCATTTATATTATTTTCCGAAATGCTAAAACTCTATAGTTCATATTTTTTCTTAAAAAATATTTTTGTTCTTCTCCATAGATTAGAAATATATAAACAATTAAAATTTATTTTTAAAACTATTTTCTGCTAACTATAACTTTAACGTGGTGTACTATTGATTATTAAAATAATTCAATCTAGCGTGGTGTACTAATTTTATTTACATGCTCATGCTGGTAAATGAATTTCTTCATATAATGGCTTTGATTTAGAACATAAGATGCACCAATTTTAAGTCAATTTTTCTTTGTAAAAAGGTGCGTCTTACAGAGGTCCTCAAAATACGGAAATTTAATTTTCTTCATGGAATAACTACAACAGCTTTATTTTATTCCAAATTAAATAGATATTCTCTCGTACTTTCTCTGTCTCACCCCTATTTGGGTTATTCAAGGACTCAGTTGACACCAACGTATATAAAGCGAATAACGCCGAATCTACTATCAGACTATATTTAGAAAAGAATTGTAATGAAAACACAACATTATACAACAGGGAAAACACTGTTCCATCTCAAACCAAACATAAGCCCGAAAGTAAAGAGATTTAGAAACATTGCCTCAGATATTCGAAAAGGCTGTAATAAAAACGAAGGATTAAAAGACGGGAAAAAAGCGTAGCTTTTCTTTCTTTTCTTCTTTAGATTCCAAATATTGCCCCAAAATCTATTCCATCGAGGCTCTTTTTTCATTAAAGCTTCTTTCTCATAGTGGATTCGGCGAGAAACATAAAATCCTACTTTTACTCTGTGGGACCAATAAGACTTAAAGACCTGGGAAGAATTTTTTTGGAAAATTGCTGGGTGGGCACCATTGTGAGAGCTATAAAGAAAAAACACCGCTCGGGTGGCAATAATACAACCTTTTTTGGAGAGCATATCCCAATCCATTTGAAAGATTAAATGTTTCAGCTCCCTTTTCGTTATATTTTACATTAAAAATAATGTTTTATTTTTGATAGGGACTTCAGCAACTAAACAAATATTAAATTTAGTTTTCATATTCTAGTTTAAGCTAGAAAGGTAAATAGTTTTATAAAGCATTTAAAATATTCATGTTTTCCCCTGAAAGGAATACTTCTGTTTTTATTTTCTTAAGAAATATTTCAATTGTTAAAAACTATTTGTTTTTAAACTAAACATATAAACAGATTTTATCCTTTCAATCAAGAATTCGGGTTTCCTGATAAATATACAAAATAGTGAAAAAAGTATTTTAAGTATATTTATAAAAAATGGAGTTGTATGCGATTATTTAAAAAAAGAATAGTTAACAGTTGTGCATATGTACCTTAAAATCTGAATATTGGGTAAAAAAAGTAGAATTTCAAGTGTAGAGTGAATGAACAATGGCGGATTTAATTGTCAAATAGCCAGGCGGGACTGTACTGCACCAAATACAATGTAACTGAGAGCAAAATGTTTGAAAAATATAATTGAAAAAATGAGTTGATAAGAAGAAGGATCCAAAATAAAGAAGGATCGCTTTTTATCCCGGTGACTCGTCACTTGAGTTCCGCAAAGACTGTAAGCCTTTTGGGAAAGAAGAAAATCACTAGGGTATCTCGGGATCGGGAATCCCGTATTGACTTACAGACAGTCAGCTTATGAAGAGAAGCATCAAAGGAAAGGATAATGTCTATTTTTTGTATCTAATTGTTAAAAGATTTATTGATTTTTTTATTAGCATCCCATTATTTAGTAACACGATGGTTATAGATGGTGGACCTTGTAATTTTGAACCACAGTCAAGTAATGAGAACGGCAGCTGTGCTGACATCTCTCATTCGCCAAATTTCCTCACCATTTCAAGGAGAAGATTTGGATCTCCAACAGATTTAACATGCATCAGCCCCGTTACACAACGAGTCTTTAGGAGCATCTGGAATCAAAGCCATTATTCCAAGTAAACAATGCTGGCCCTGAATTTGCTACCATAGCCACTCGGCTACCTAAGTCGAATACAATTGTCAAAGCATTTTAAGTGCTGATATAAATACCAAAAATACACTTCACAAAGTTGTATCTTCTGAGCCGCTTTCATTTTATATGCAAAATTAAATACAAATCTATACTTAATGAATTGAGCGAATAACTCTTACAAATTAATTCCATAGAAATGATAAACAAATTTTTGGAAAAAGCCGATGCATGAGTCAAATATCTATAGTTTATGGAGTTCAGATATCTAACTTGATTAACTACAATGCTCTCAGAAAAATCTTGCGAAGCAGATTTAGAACTCTCGTTTATCATCAAATAAATTATATTAAACTATAAGAAGCATAAGAAAAATTAACCATTACTTAAGTGAAACAGTGATCAACTGGCGTGGAAGTGAGAAATAAATGTAAGTAGTGCAACTGAAGTTAACTCATGAACTACTCGCTAAATCTAAATTAAAAATGGAAGCTATGTAAATTACATTCTATTCAGTTGCTGTACGAAGAAATGCAAATCTATCTTCGACTCACAGCATAAATTCTACTTATCTTCCTTTTTCTTCACTGCTGTCTTCCTATTCTCTCCTCTCGATTGCTTAAAAGAAGAGCATTGCATACAAAACTATAATATCCAGTTTGCTTTAGTTTCTTAACATATTTGCATAAATAACTGTGATTAATGAACATCGTCTTTTGAAAAAAAAGAAGAATATATAGAATAAAATAAAAATATACTAAAGAAGTCTATAAAAATAAAAATGAACCTCTCTAAAAATGACGGGCTAAAAAAGGAGTGCAAAGTTCACCATCTAAGGAGAATATTCCATTCTTACGTGATTTGGAATAAAAGTATTTTTGTTTTCTTAAGCTAAACATTAATAGAAAATCAAAAGAATCTGCGATGATAACGCAATTATAAACTATGTTTTATGTACCTATTTTAAATAACCAAAGCAATGTTTGATTCCATATTTGTAAATAAAACAATACATTTTGCACCATGATCGGTAGAAGATTTCAAACTTCCAAGTTCGACAAAAAGATTTTAATGCTAATTCTAGTGCTAATTTCTTTTATTATAATTGTTATTCAGCATCTCTGATGCATGTATAAAATGGTGAAATTTCGAAAATATTAAGAAATTTTTATTTCTTTTTAGGAGAGTAGCTTTTAATTTTTGAAACATGTTGCCGTAACTTCAACTTTTGTGTTCGGATATTTTATTTACGTTCAGTTAGATTTATACCGGAAAATATTACACGTTTGGCATGCGAAGCTGCAAAAATTATCCTTGTAACGCCTCCCGTTCATTACTTTCCACCGTCTTTATTTCTAAGTTAGTCGCTAAATAAAAGTCAAAGCAATTGAAATTCACGCAAATGACAAAAAAAAAGTCAAATTTAATTTCACAATCCTTTAAATCAATTTATTTATTTTACCAAATTATGAATACGTATAGTATTTGCGGGAGAATCTTAATTTAAAATACTGCTTGGTGATAAATCACCAAATTGGTAACCCTACCATAAGATCTTGGAGAGTCGTAATATTAAAAGTTGTTTTTCTGGTAACCCTTCAGTATGAGCGATTCCGTTTCTCGCCATGCTGTTTTCACACTGATCACTTTGGACACTTGACCGATATTTCTTCTAAGAAACGTGGTAGGTTGTCAAGCCTCCTTTACAAAATCACACAACTTAGGTGGGATATCGGTTTTATCGTTATATACCCGAATATTGTTACTGAAAAAAATAAAAATCAGCATAAAAAGATTATTAGAGAAATTATTAATGGTTTGAAAACAGCGAGTTTCTTGAATTTTATCGGTAAACGTGGTCGGTAATCAAACGTCCATTACAAAATCAGGCTGCTCAAACGGGAAATAAAGTATCATCATCACTTATCTTCCAAGGAGTTTTTCAACTCCCTCCAATATGAATTCGTTCCGAAAAGGATCTTTAATCGGTGTTTGCCTGCCGCAATTAATAAGTTGAACTGCAATTTTCACCATACACAAGCTACCGACTACTCACTACTAACCTCACTATTGACTCCAATATTTAGTTAATCATCACGTTTCCTTTGACTTGAAAAGAGTGGAACATTTAATCGGAAAATTAAGCCAAATGTTAGTTAAAGCGAAAATTAAAGAATAACCTAACGTTACTTCCTAAAGTCATTGTACTTGGATCACAATCATGTTCGTAATCCTTTTTTTGTACCGAATTGTCTCGAGATTTGGATATCTATATTATATACTTTTTTTAAAAAAAGAAAAGAAATCAATCCCGATTAAAATAATAAACACGATATAACGTTATTCAATTTTTAGCCACTCAAGAGGCTAGTGTTTTGGTCAGCGACGAACAGGTCATCCGAGCACTTTTCGAAATGATGGGTTTTCTGAATATCATTTCTAATACAGAATGTGTAAATGAATGAGTGAATGAGTGAATGAATGAATGAATGAATCAATCGTTGGATCAAATTTTGATTCAGTTGTCATATTATCATTTGCTTTAAATTTAATATTCAATTGAATAATTATCAAAAAAAGTTTGCACTTTTGATGAATAAATGTGTTCTTTGTAAAAGCTTTTCATGGAACAATTATTTCTTGTCTTAAAAAATACCGTCTATTGCTCAATTTTCTTAAATTAACTTTTATTGTTTTTGTTCTAAAATGTCTATATGCACAAATGGATTTACTGTATTCCCAAAAAAATATGATAGCCAAATCCTAAAGAAATTACAAACTCATTATATCACATAAATTAGTGCTATATATATATATATATATATATATATATATATATATATATACACATATATATATGTGTGTGTAGATTAGCTACGTTATAAGTACATCCTATGTACCATAAATTCATATATCTGTATTTCAACAACTCATAATACATAATACTCAAGTATTATGTTTCAATAAAAGTTATTTAATGCCATACTCAGAGAAGAGGAAATATTTTTGGTATTCGAATAAGAATAATCTAACAATAACACGTGATGTGAAAAATATCATATTCTCGTTCTAATTTTAAAAAATTGACATGTTACGATGCATGTGTCATCTGCTTGTGATATAATAGATTAAATTTTCAATTGTACACACAGGTAATGCATATTTTTAATGCATTTCCAAAACTTTTCATCACTTTTATCAAACTCTCGATGTTTATTCTAAAAATATTTCTATTTTGAGTCATCGGGAATGGTTTGTGAAAGCATTGAGAAAAGATCGGTAAAATAACGTTATTCTCCGAGATTTTTAGTTAAAAAGGTCTGCTATTTGGACGATAACAGATGAATACATAATTAATTAATATAGTTTGTTATAAACATGTACAAAATGATAACAAGAACTGTGAATATATTGAACTTAATTCAAAAAGAAAAATGGTTTAAAAAACCCAAGTAATTGCACCTAACGTACCTCAATTACACTGCTCCTTTGAAAACGAATAACCAAAAAAACAATATTTTTTTACAAAAGGCATAAGCCAAACTGAAGGGAAAATGGAATATTTTTTAATAAATGATAACAGATTTTTGTTCCAAAAATTGAATGCATGGAAGTGTTTTATCACAATTTTTGAATATTCAATATTTTCTGAAAAATAATTGAGTCCCACCCCTTTTTACATTTATTTCGACTCCAAATAATCTATGTTATTCAATTTCTAAACAGTTTTGAAATTTGGCAGTTTTGTCAGACTCTTAGAGCAAAACCTAATTCTTCAAACACCATTGGCTCGATATACAATGAGCGTAGAAAGTATTTGCAAATAGATAGTCATAATTTAAAGAAGCTTTACTGTCAAAAAATATACATTGTTAAATTGAACTATAAGTTTTAGCTATATATGTTAGAATGCAATATGCTATTTCCAAGTAAAATTTACATGAAAAAAAATTATATTTAAAAATGTAACATTTTTAAGACGTAAATATTATACAATCTTGTAGTGTAGAAATTAACTGCAAATGTACAAACCTCAAATGCTTAAGCTAGAATTTTATAATTAATACCTTGTAGTATATCCTGTAACTGAAATAATTGCTCTGAATATTTTTTGCATAAATTGAATCAAATGTAATGTTAAAAGGTATTCCCATGCTTATTTTACATCGTTCCTGAAATCAAATTTACTAGAAATTGACCTGGTTCTAACATACTAATGAAGAATTTCCCATATATGTTTTATGGGATTGATGTCTCGCGATTTAGAAGGAAATTTTACAAATTTAATAGCGTTATATAAAAATTGTAGCCACGTTTTAAGAGGTGTATACTTGGAATCATCGTCATGCAAACAAACAAAATTATCATGGCATATTTTTGTTGCACTAGATAGTTAAGTATTTTTTAAAATATTACATAAATTAGAATCAAATTATCAATCCCTGAGGGTACAATCCAAACACATTAAACTTACGTTCGTCAGGAAAAAAACAACTTCTCATTCACAAAGAACTTTTTCAAGAAAAATGGCCAAAGAAGCACTGCTGCTTACATTCATTTCGAGTTGTATCTACAGATACGGCTATTCCGCCGTTTCTTTACTTTTTCTGTAACTTTAGCATTTATTTTCAAATTTTCTTCAACGAAAGGGAGATAAATAATCTATTCACGGAGGTAAGTTGAGATCGTCTACTTGAGAGAGGAACGTTCTGTGGTATTTTAGAAGTCATAAACCTCTGAATAATTAACTGTAATGTTGAGCAAGATCTAATAACCTAATAATAAAGTTTTATTATAAGTTTTACCGTCTTTAAAAAGTTTTATAGTCAATTTTCTTTTGGTGTATCAGATATTTTTAGACAAATGATCCAAATCAAAACTTCTGTATTGTATATTAAACTTAAATCCAGCCATATCATCATATATATATAACTCAAGATGAGTGATGTCATTTATGTCAACAAAAAAAACCACTGATTCAATTACAAAACTCTTATAAAAACTTGCATTTATTTCAGTGTACGAATACTTATTACTCTCCTCAAAATAATTAAGGTTAAGTTTTTTTAATAAATATATTTGAAAAACTGTTCAATATGTGTTCCATGTTTACCGTATATTCATATTTGTAAGACAGTGTTTCATTATATGTTACCTTTTGAATTAATTTTACTCTCATTAACATACTATTATAAGGCTTCTTTCACAATAGCTCTCTTGTAAAAATATTTTTTACACCCCCTGTATGCTGCAGAACATTATGACCTACTCAAGCATGAAATTTGAGTGATATTAGTTCATGAGAATATATTTGATATTCATAAAACACTCTAACTGTTAAATTTAGTTTTAGAAGTACACTTGCTTAAAAATAAAAAATTCGATCTCTCAAGTCCAGTTTACTTCCAATTAAAGGTTAGTCTTCATATATTTTAATATTAACTGTAATAACATTAAAAAACTTTATTTTTAAAAATACATTTAAATCGATGTTATACCATATAATCACAGATGCACTCCCCTCTCCCATTTTTATAGCAATAGAAATATTCGATTAGTACAAAGCCATCTAAGAGCGCCTATTACCAAAAATAATAAATTTGCTATCATTACTAAAAGTTAATCTCTATGGATTGAGTTTTATTAAATAGAATTTAGCCGACTTTTTCTTTTTTTGTCTCGAATTTGCAAATAATTTTTCTTGAAACTTTAAGATTAGAGAGAATGAAAATTCCTAACGTATAATTTGACAGCGAACAATTCTATAGGTATTATAAAGTTCTGGGAAGTTTATTGGCATCTAATTCTAAGTTAGCATTGCAAGCTGTGAAAAACTTTTTTTTAAGAAACTCTTTGTACTACACCTTAATTTTCTTTATCCTCTAGTGCCTGCATTTTCAAGTCATCCATCATTTTCAGACTTTTCAATTCTTATTCTGACACCAGTATGATTAAACTCTATAACTTTAGCTATTTTTCAGGAGAAAAATATCTCATTTTCTTCCAAAACTAGTGTTTAGCTAATAAATTTACCTCAATACTTCTCTTTTATATGAGACTGTATGTTCCCTTGTTTACTTCTATGAACTTGAATGATAAAAAAAAATATGTAAATTTTTTCAAAGAAAACTAATCAGATCTCTCTTTTCTTTTTTTCTTACAAGTGTCTGGAACCCATAAAAGTAATATTAGCTGCGTCTATCTCTAGATAAAAAAAATTGCAAACATTTTTAATATTTCTATTAAAATAAACAGGATCCCTCTTTACACTGAATTATATTTAATTGAAAAAAACCTTCAGAATTTCCTATGATATAATATATTCAGGAATTTTTATTTTAACAGAATCTAAAATATTATTTATATATTATTATTTATATGTTATTATTCAATGACCTGGGAAACAAATGCATTTTATTTTGTTTCACATGGACTTTTCGGCAATAGAACTAATTGGTTTCCTCTATAACTTTACCTATGTACATTTGTACAAATGCGCATATAATGGTTCAACCAAAAGTCTCTGTGATGCTTGAAAAATTAATATAAAATATACTATTTGTCTTGCGATCAAGCGAATTGGTCCAAAATGTTTCCCAAGACGAAAGATTTTTCATGTGAGAACAAAATAAATATGTCTGAAATTTGTCTATGGATGGCATAGTATCGAAAAAGAACAAATATATAAACACCATCAAATATTTAGCACTCTTATATTGCAGAAGCAAATACACAACTTTCATGCAGGTACAAATTATTAATATGTGCAAATTAAAACTATTTGAAAAGAAAATGTATTTTTGCTGTGGGAAGCATTATGGATCAAACATATCATAAAAATTAATTAAATGTGTCTTGAAATTTTTATCAAATATATGTATACACACACACACACACACACACACACACACATATATATATATATATATATGACAAATATGTGTATACACACACACACACACACACACACACACACATTATATATATATATATATATAATTTAATTACAAAAGGTTTGTTTTGATCAGTTTTTATTATTAATAATTTAGCTGTGTTTTACTTTATATTTAGATCAATTGTATTTTCATTATTAACTGTCTTGTTATGCTTGATTTATGTATATGTTCAATTCGGTCATCTGTATTTTGTGTTAGTAATTATTTCTTCTTATGTTACTCTCACGCCATCTATCCAGTATTTATCTTTGGCGCGATGGCCTCCTTGTTTTATTTTGGCGAGAATGGCTTTTGGCGCCATCAGAATATTCTGTTCCGCACTGAGGCTACTACGTTCAAAGAAATAATTTACATTTGCTTCTGTTACAAAAGTTTGTTTTGTTCTGTGTCTACTTAGATTATTTAATTTTTCTATTTTGTTTTTACTATACGATACAAAAGACAAATCAATTTTGTATAGTTTAAAAATCTTTTAAAATTTATGATGAAATTAGCATTGCATTGAAATAAATATATTAGCCTGGCTCTGGCTTGCTTTGTTCATTAGATCTAAATTTAGCACATATTATTTATTTATTCATAAAATAAAAGTATTTTCAAAGAAATGAAAAAAAAATGAAATAATTTCTTTTAATTTTGTATTTTTAAAATTTTAAATTTCATATTTTTATCTTTAGGTTGTCTGCCCTAATGTTAAGGATTAAATCAGAAATTTGATACAATGTTTTAAAAAAAAAATTTTTTCCTTAGATGAAAATACACATAACGTTACTATTATTTGAAAAAAATCAAATCTTATTTATGGTATTCAACTTTGGTTTCAAACAATTCATTTTCTATATATACTGTAAATAAACTTTGATTTTACAGTACAAGTAAACAATATATAGAGTTATAACCATCGATGGAACCTGACGACTATAAATAATATGCGCTATGTACCTCTGGTGATACACTTCGTCACAACTATAAAAGAACATTTAATAAGAAATATAAACTCCCAGTTTGCAGTAAGTTTGTAAAATGAATGTGATTGTAAAATTTCGTCTTCAAAAAAAGTGTTCCGGCTCTAACCTGGAAATGGCATTAAAGTCAAAAAACATGCGTTGTAATTATTGGGGAAAAACCTTCAGAAGAAGAAAGAGAAAAAAAGAGGAAAAAAAAAAGATTTAGCTTTTTTGAAATGTAAAGAATCATTCATGGGTTTAATTATGAAAAGTGTTTTGTCTTTTGCACTAATGTGTAGAGACAGTAATTATAGCTGAAAGTTATAGATTTATAATTCGTACAAAAAAACCATTTTCCTTTCCTTGGTTAATTTTTTATTCTCTGTTTTCAAAAAGGTCCATATTTAAATTTTTAATTTTAAAATTATCAAGTATAATTTTTTTTCTAAGCGTTTTGATGTATTAAATCATATTCTTGTAATAAATGAACATTTAGCTCATTTATTTTTCTTTTATTCTTTGTTGTTCTAATTATACTTTTTTTCTTCTTAAATGTATGTTTATTTTAAATATTTCATATGTTCAGAACGCAGAATAAATTTTAACAAATAACTTATGACACAAGTGGTAGATTAGTAGTTATTTCCACCCTAATATAGTTTTCCTTGTATAGTGTCTATCAGTAATCTGGTAGATATCGAAAAATGTACCTGTATTTACCCAAAATACTGGTTTAGGGAAAATAACTCATAATAAAGCATTTTAACAGCAAAGGCTATGTATTGAAGTTCAGTTCTTGTAAATAAAAAATATGCAAACGATCCACGCACGACAACAATAACAATAATAAACTATTTTAATCTATTTTCTTCACCCTCATTACTATTTTAACCTTACTGCATTGTCATCCAATTCTTATCTGCAAGATGTTACTACTGTCAAAAGTTTCTTTAAGAAAAAGCTATTTTGTTTTTTTAAATGTTTTGATATTGTCTTTAAGTTTTTTATACCTAGACAACATAAAAATGTTCTGAGACAAATTTATTATTAAAAGATACACGATAAAAAAAAAAATGAGCTTCTCTCTTTCAAAGCTTTTCATTAGAATGTTTTTTATAAAAAGTACTCAAATAATAGATATAGAAATGACTAAAAGAATTGAAAAATTATGTTGTTATTTTAGGTATGCACTCTACAATTATGGTTGATCAGGCAAGAAAAATTATGACAAAATAGTAAGAGCTTTTAAAATCCCAAAATACACCATCTAAAATCAAAACTCATGCAATAATGATAGTGATTGGTGAAATTTTAAGAATTAAAAAAAGTACATTTCTGTGCCTGCATTGTCATTATGTATCAAGCATATAATTGAACAATATATATTTTGCTTTGGGCATAATACAGCTTGCTCTGTAAGGTAGATCAAGTAGCAAAAAAGGACTAAAAGGGCGAGATTCCGGTAAGGACGCTATTCCGCACGCGGGCGTTTGCTTTGCAGGCACCAGTACGTACAAGGGCGTATATAGTTTTGCACTGTTAACTCGTGCTGTGCTGCTCGTGAACCGGTGGCGTACGTATCGCGTGCTAATTAGTTCAAGCGTAGCGGCAATCTGCATCGTTTAATGCTATGGTGAAACTGCAGCAGTCGCAAAGCTGTTAATGTTCGCAAGTTGTTTCTCACGATACTCTTGAGGCCCTGTATGGATATGCTGCAATGCCAGTAGCGTCATTTTCTTTTCTGAAGATGAGTGAGATCCAGCGAGGTGAAAAACACATAAAGTATCTTTGTGTAGAGTACTGAATGAAAGTTTAGGACGTAAAAATTTCAAGAATCAAATTTGACAATGGTTAAAAGTTTACCTTTCTTATTTAATTAAGAAATATGCCGCGTCAGTTCAGAAGAGGTTCTACAGACAGTAATCATCGACTTCCATCCGTCAAGAAAAGCGAAATGTCAGTAACAAGTAGTAGCTGTTTTAAGCGATCTTATCTGAAAAAAGTGAACTATTTTTCTGTTTCTAGTATCTCTATATTAGTTCACATACTATACATGGTCCTGAACTACTGACACCATGATCATTCACATCAGTGACTGCTCGACAACTACCATTACTACCTCTGAAACGTCTTCTGAATTGATAGGTTTTCAGCCCTTACTATTGAAAGCAAAACAACCAGTTTCTTCTGAATCGAGATATTATGTCTTCCACACCTTGTAGAGATATTGGTCACCTGCGCAACTTCTTTAACCTATCGATATACGCGAAGATGCACGAGGTATGTTTCATTTATTTTTTCGTGAAATAGTTCATATTAACGCACGTCTTGGTATCTGAAAGAGAATGCATCCTACTCACTCGACTCTCATTTTATGGAATCTCGAACTCCTGACGCTCAATGCCATCTGCTCTGCGCATACAAATAAAGGTGTTTGTTTCTCCAATTCTAGTCTATAATTACATAAGCGTTTCAAAATGTAAGAGTTGTGACGTTAGGGCTTTTTCCGGTTTTCTCTTCACTAACTTGGGGGACTTTTAATCAAGATTGATTGCTTTTGTAAACAATTGACAACCAAAAAATGAAACGATATGTAATAAGCAGGTAGAAATGAAGCGAAAGGAGAGTTAGAAACTATATAACACTCAGACAGTGAGTCGCGAGAGAGAGGCTTGAGAATGGTTCGGAAAGCTGAGGTTCAGAGTCCAGTTCCTAATTGTTCAGAGTCAGAGCTGAGAATTGTTACAAGTTATCAGCTGGTTAATGCTATGTTTGAAATCAGGAATAGTCTTAGTGATAAGAGTCAGCAGATTATTACTGTGGTGGAGGTTAAAATAGTTAAGGCCTTGTCCGTAATGAGGCATTATATTGCGTTAGCAACAAGTAATAAATATTGTTGATTAATGTTCTAACGTCTCTTTGATCAACTTATTGCTTTTGGTGTTAAACATTGAGCTAGCTATGGTACAAGAGGCAAACACAGGAATGGGCAGCGCATGCAGTGTCATTAGAGTTATTAAATGTCATGATGCTTCAATATCAAAAAAGATCCCATTAATTTGTTTGGTATTTTCAGTATTTTAGATGCTAGTGCGCCTCCCCTTCCTTCTGAGTAGAAAAATTTTGGACTTCTAATTTTTCTTTTCTTCTCTTTTTATTTGGAACTCTTCATTGCATCTTTTAATTCTCCTGTATACAAAATTTGCAATCAACTGCCTTTTTGGTAACATCTACAGCACTTTGATATAGTTCAAGTTCAATATGCATCACCTGTATTGTATCTTCATGCACATGCTTTGATTTTCTTCAATAATTTGAATAATGATTTATTATATATATATTTTATGGTTTTAAATTTGATAAATAAAAACACCTGCTTTTAATTTTGATGATTATTTGACAGAGCTTATTTTCTAATGATTTTAAAATAGCTCTATATCTGCTTTCCAGGTTATTTAAAAGAAATAGATTTTTATTATCAAGCACATCTCTCACAAAACAGCCAAACGGTTCATACGTTTTGTAGCAAAACAACTATATCATTATCTCAAAAATTATTTTGCTACGAACTGTATATTTTATTTAAGAATATGCCAAGAATTAAATTTTTAAAATAAATGTTTTATAATAATTATGCTCAAATTATACACGAGAATTAATTAAAATAATATTAATATTGCATCATTTAAAATATTACTCCTCGAAAATGTAATGTTTCAACAATTTCCTCTTTAAATCGTTGAATAATTATAGAAAAACATTGTTTTGGATTTTATCTGCATAAGAGCATTGAAAAAATACACGAAAAAACTGAAATTTATCAAACTTTGGGAAGAAAGTCATATTGATTCATTAGTTTGAAGAAAACCAATTGATACTTTTTATTCTTAACTGAAATTCTTTTACATTTATTTCATTGAAGCTTTAAAAAAAAAGGTAAATTAAAAAATTTTGTATACATTATTATGTTAAATCCATCGTATTTAAAATTGATTATTTCATTTCAAAATAATATGACCCTTAAAAAAAAATTATTTCCATTCTTATTTTGATAGATTCCTAAAATATAGATCCTTTTTATCTGTTCTCGTAGGAACCAGATAAAATTCTTATGTTCATTCGACATTGAAAACTGATTACAGTTAAAGTTCCATATCCATTCGTCAAAAGGCTTTCTATAGATGCTGTGACTGAAATCAGGTTTCCATGGCAACTGGTTGAAGGTAAACCATCGTTAATGGCTATATGGCATGGGCAATGGATACTGGCTTTTGTTTTCACTCACCAAAAGAATAAAAAATAAAGCAGAAGAAGCAAGTTTCGACTCATTCACCAAATCAATGAATATTTGGTGATAGAATTCGGTATGAAACAAAAATAAAATTGATTTTACTTTCAGTGCTGCGGTTACTTTATTTAAGTTTGTATTTTCATAATACTACATAAAGATTTGTCTCCTAATCTTTATGTTACATTTGAAATGACGGTTTTATTAAATTTTCTTAAATCTAAATCAAGGTGTACATTATTTAGTAAAAAAATGAAGAACTAAAAGACATAAATTAGCTAAGACAAGAGAAGTACTATTGTGAAAAAGAATATTTTTTAATATATTTTGATGTAACAAAATTTTCCTCAAAGATATAAACTAAAAGAAGATACAGAAACTATTGAAGCAGCAATGTGTTTTGTCCTCTTTAAAGTTCTTTTCTCCTGCCTTATACAGTGTCGTACGACATTTTTAAGAAAATGAATTATGATGCTAGTTAAATTTTAACTAGCAGTATGTTAAATTTAATCAATTAGAAAATTTGAAAAAATCAGCATCAGAAGGTCGTAGTATTGATTGTTAAAATATTTAAAATATTAATGAATAGGCAGATGTTTTACAATCTTAGAAAGTGTGAGTAAATTATACATTCTAAAGATAAATTATTGATTATTCATTTTAAAATAACTACACTGAGAGTGTTTTCATTAAATCACGAAAGGTCAAGAGACGATAATTAAGAGACATCACATTATAAAAAAATCTGCAAAAGAAACTTGAAAAGAATATAACAAAAATTTTCTATCCAATCCTGCTTATAAATATTCTTAGACATATATAAATGTCCTTTTAAATACATATTTAATAATTATTTTTGAATAAAGAGCAAAATTACCTACCGATTCCATTTGCTTGGAAAAATGGGCGATATGACGTTGGATAGGTTGTGTAATTTATGAACCAAAAGGTTACGATTTAAAGTTCTATTTCGCTAAATATCTCTCAAGGAGTATAGTAGGTGTTATTTGGACAAATTGATTACAAAATTATTTTTTACCTGTTGAAGTGCGTTAGAAGGTAATTCTGTTTATTTTCTCACGAATGCCGATTTTGAATATGCTACATACCGACTCAAGAGGCTGAATTGAACAATCCCATAAATAGTAGACATTATATTGACCAAATATTCTTATTAGAGCTAGGATCTGGTTGCCACTAAGATGTATCGAACATAAGGATCTGTGTACCTTTAGATAGAGGGGAAGATAATTTTTCCACAAGACCAAACATGATTGATGGTTCGAGATATTTGAAAATTAAAAGTGTTCCACCATCTTTAACTGATATCTTGAGCTACAATGAACCAAAACTCTGGAATTGAATGTGCATACTCGTATAATTAGAGTGAAAATTATGGCGGATAAGATCCTTGAGTCCAGATGTGTGCTCGTCTTTTGTAGTTGTTTGTTTAAGATTACTGACACTGAGGACTCAGCCTTTAATCTCCATTTTAAGAGCTGTAAATATGGTTACTTGCTATGTACTACTTACTCAGGAAATTTAAAAGTAAATAAACTTTTTAAAAAAATTTACCTCCTTACAAAATAAAGATAGAGTTAAGAAATGCATTAAAGATCTAGAAATCAGGAAAAAAAGTAGGTAGAAATATAAGAACGATGACATATTGTTTGAGAAGAGAACGACAGTCGGTTATATCAGCTTTGGAGACTATAATCCAATGGAAGTACTCTCGCGCTGGTGAAGAGAACCAGAGCTAGAAAATTTTTCCAGAGAGTTGTTCGCTGTCAACAGGCGCGCCTCTATTTAAAGGAGTCCCCGCTCTCTTCCAAATTAGCTAGAAAGATTTTCATATCGGTCGTGAATTTTGAACTAGGTCGCTACTTAAATAGAATATAAAATTAGAAGGTGACCACAGTGTCGTTATAACACTCAGCAAAAGTCTATAATTCAACTAAAAAAAAACACCGAGTTATTGAAGCATGTTCACCTTTAATTTCAAGTGATCTCTAACTTTTATCAACATGAGAATGGAAAAATAGACACAACATCGAATTGTCCTCAACATACCAAGACCACCACTATGCTGTAACAATAAGTATATTCGCATTATAAATATAACGGACATCAGTGACCATGTTAGGGATTACGCATGTTTTAAAATGAAGTACATCTGTGAATTGTTCCTATACTAACATTATCAGTTGTGATTACAAAGTCCTTCGAAGCATGATTTCAGAACTTCATTATGACATAACTGTGATAAAATTTATGTAAGTATTATAGCGTAATGATAAGTATTATATATGAGAAAAGATGTGAAGAATCCTGTAACTACTTTTATGTTTTCATTCAATTCTTCTATTCTATATAAGACCTTGGACTCTTTTGCTCGTATAAATGAAATGATGAATGTACAGCGGAGAATTAGTATAGAGTGCAGTAGCCTGGTATAACAAAGCTGCTAACAGGTTTTAAAATATATAATGAAACAAATTACGAGAAGATGTATATTTTAAAAAATGCAGTTTTAAACAAAATATTGGACGTATCATTCTACACTGTTAAACTATTTACGCAACGTTTTACTTTGATTTCATTTCAAAAAGGAACATATCAATCATTTTAATTAAGAGTTATTAGTAAAAATAAAACATTAATTGAGGAGGGAGGGATACAGTACATTGGCTCAAAATGAACAAAAAAATATACTAGATGTTACGTCATGGCCAATTCTACATTAATCATTTTCATATGTAGCAGGGGTTTTAAATAAGGTTAATTAAATTATACCTATTACACTGGAAAATTCCAGAAAGCCTGAAGCTGATTCATAAAATGGACTATTCCTAATTTTTTAATGAATTCGGCGAGTCGGTCTTATCAAAATTCAAAAAAATATAATCAATGTTTTTAGGACGTTAGAGCTCAGATTGTCGTTCTAATTAGGAGTCACATTTTTATATTTCCTACTTTTTCAACGCTTATCTGCACAATATGTATTTAATCCGCAATCTTAAGGAGTTGAGAAGCAAAAAATAACTGAGGGAGAATAATTTTTACACAGAGAACAGAGAATCGCAAAGCGGAGAAGGTACAAAAAAAAAAATCGCCAGTAAGTTTGGTTAAAAAAGGAATTGCTTAATCTTACTAATATACAAAGATTAGCCTCTAAATTGGATCAGTCTACCTTTAAACAATACTGTTATGTTTCAATTATAATCTGTTATTTTTGAATGGCGTGGCAAGATCAATCACTCATTTTCATTCTCTACATCGGTAATCATGGATGTGCGCTGAATTAATTATCATCGATACTGCATTTATTTTCAACACTTCAGTTGAGGTCGCAATTCCTGATACTTTTGGACTGCTTTATATTAAATTAAAGTCTACTTTAAATATCTAAAATAAAATGTAATCTTTTTTAAAATAATAATTTTTTATTTGAAATATATAATTTATTAAACATATTCTTACAAAAATATCAGTTTAATACCCATGCATATACAACATGTATGTAATTTTGAAAAAGTTTCAATGTAGTTGTGGTACAACAGGTGGTAGTAAAAATTGAATGTTTTTTAATCACATATTAACAATCATTTATAAAATGTTATAGATTTTAAGCAAATAGTTTGAAGCGATGCAGATTTAAAAAAAGGAAACCCAACGAGTGATTGAACTCAAAATTTCGTTCTCATTTGAAATCTGTTTCAGGCGAAAATAAAACAGAAGAGGAGGAGGGGGGGAAAAGTGATAATAGTTCTCAACTGGTCTGTTACTATAGTAAGACCTCCAATGGAGGGAAATGTGACCTTGAAATCAGCTATTGCATAGTAACAGACTGTAGGATACGATGGTTAAGATAATCATGACCAATAATGTTCGAAAAAAGCAAAAAAAAAAAAAAAAGTAATCGAGGAGCTAAACCGCGAAACAAATACTGTGTTACAAACAAGTAAGGTAAATATTATTTAAGCAAATATTATTTTTATTTTAGGTAAATATTAGGTATAGTAGCAAATATTATTTATTAGGCAAATAGCATTTAATAAACAAATATTATTTTAATAAGCATAAAATTATTTATTAGGCAAATATTATTTACATGACTAAATATTATTTATATTTTTTTAATGTTTTCTAAACGCTTGGTGATATGCCTTTCTGGTTGAGAATTCTGTATGGAATAATAAACTATAAAATACATAAAAGATAATTTTCATACTTAAAACGATTATTAGGTTATGAGTAACCTATTGTTAAAATACCCAATTATTTGTGACTTGCTGTATTGGAATATTTTCTAACTCATATTCAAAAAAAAGACACCCTAACTGTCTCATAGATTTGTGTATGAATCTATGAAAAACAAAAGATTCTGAAGTAATTTAAAATATCAATCGCAGGAAGTAAATTCACAAGTCAATCGAGTCGTCATTGCCATTTAATTTCTGGAATTCTCTACCTTCAGTAAAATCTCTAGATACATAATCCTGACAGGCGAGACAAAGTTAATTGGATTTCCAAGAGTTAGAACGGCTCCAAGGAATGATCGAACCATATGTCTTAGCCACTTCAAAAGAATTTACAGTAAGAAAGCTAGATCACATGGACTCTTTGAACAAAAATTTCGTCATCTAAATTAAATTTATTTCTAAATCTGAAGTAAGCTGAATTAATTAGTATATAAATAATGTATGAAACCAGTAGTTGTTTTGTTGACAATTCGTAATGTTTAATTGTTTGTGATGTTAAAGGAAACGCCTCATCTGTTTGTTGCAAATACAATATTTGTTTTGATCAAACTTCTTTTTTAACGTCAATTTGAGCTTTTAACATGAAATAATCAGATCACCAGACAGATAACGTTTAACTCACAATCTACGAACAGGCTTGGAATTAATTTAAAAGAAGTTACTTTTGCTCTACATGATAGAATTTGAGATTTAAAAATATTCTTAACTTCGACATCGTAAATCTTGAAGAGCAAATCCTGCAAATATCATGTTGATAAAATTGAATTTATTACCGTTTCTTTTCCTCACTTCATTTCAAATAGTAACAGGAAAAATATGCTAAAGTGATGTGCAAAATAAATGTCAAAGATATATGAACTTGTCTTAATTGAAAGACATTTATATTTGTTCTTAATTAGAATTAAGTAATTTTATATAAGGTCAATTAGTTATTATAATTCATAAGTTTCTTTAAACTATGAGTTCAGTTAGGATATAAGTTGAATAGTTTTAAACATCGACATGAAATTCTCTTGTGAAAAAAACAATTTTTAATTTGAATTAACAATTGCTCAAAGCAGCTTTATTTAGAAACCATGCATTTTTTATAAAATATACATATCTATTTTGAATATGAGTTTCAGCACAGTAAAATAAGTTAATCATGAGGAAAACTAACTAAACGTTGTATAAATATCAAATATGAACATACTGATTATTATTTCTATATTTACTGCATCAATTCCATCATTTTGAGTTTTTATTATACTTTTTTTTGATTTGGAAACTTAGGGTCAGTGTAAAAAGATTAACTCTCTACGACATTATCAACAACAAAGTTATATATATTTTTTAACTTGATAGATATACGTGACATTTTTTTCCTCACTTTTTCTACTGCTCTCTTTCAGGATAGAGAGTAAATTCCCAGAAAGTGGAACCTTGCAAGTTCTAGAATTATGATGCTTGGCATTCGCCATTTCCGGCTAAGATGGCTTTTATTTTTCAACTTTTCCTCGAGAAGCTTCCCTAGATTGATGATCTTCGACATTTTACTAGAATCTTTCTTCATTCTCGATCAAAGGCTCTTCTATTTTTGTACAGCTCTTAGGATGATCTAGTGAACTTTTGTCGTGCAACCGTACCTCACTTATTTTGACAAGGCTTTATCGCTTTATTCAATATTGATTACATGAATGTACACCGTCGAGAATGAATTTTATCTTTTTTTTACAAAAAATATGTATGGGAAAAGTTGGATACATTTCGTCTTCGCAGTAAATACAAATTCATATCGTATAGACACAAATTATTTGTATTTCACTATTCTCTAGTTTATTATTTTTAATTCAATTTAGCCTAGAACAAGCGATCGTAACCATCTGTTGCAAGGATCAGCTTTGTCAGTAAAAAAAGGGTTATAGAACAATTTGTCAATAAAGAAATCAAGCGGTTTTTGTTATTTAAATGGTTTGAAATGATAGAATGTACGCTTATGAGCAAAATCAGCATAGATAAAATAGTTTATGTAATAAGCTTTTGGTTTTTGTGCTTCATAAGTCATACTAGAAGAAAAGCGAAAGTGATATTGAGGTGACGACCTCGTAATTTTGGAAACTCCGCTGCATTGACAGGACAACCATATGAGTTCGCATTCCTCTCATCAAATTCCTCTAATCTACCAAGATAATTGCAGAATATAAGAGTATGATGTGAAAATTGAGGATTTATAGACGAAAGAGAAACGCTGGTATTTACCCAAATATGTGTGGGGAGGAGGACAAACCCGTTTGAAAAAAAATGAAAAAAAAAAAAAAAATTTAAAAAATGGATGATAGAAAATCAAATTGAAGAAGAACTATTTGAATATCCAGAAACTCATCACCCTCGTATTTCAAGTCGTAGAAAATCAGGCATAGAGGAAGCAAACAGATCTCATAGGAATTTATAAGTCGTGATGCCCTTACTTACCTGAAGAAGGATCATTCCCACATTAGAGAGAAATAAAATATGATAGTAAAATAAGTTATTTTCTCAGTGAGCAGAGGCTTACCTTCTTTAAATGGACGACTTCACGAACCGAGGGACCTAATGATCTTTTTTTCCCAGGCTTGCTGTGTTTTGGTTCAGGGACACTACCGCTATTCCTTCTCTATTTTCAATCCTTCACCATTTTTCAACCTTTACAAAACGTTTCCTCGATAACAACTGTACCTTGTATTTCGCTGCATAGTAATCTGGCTCTTGCGCCATTAAAGTTATTATCAATCATCAGATATACCAATTTTAATACAACAGAATATATGCAAAATAGATAACTGAACGAAGAG
>BMAW01052727.1:154267-205092 GCA_019974015.1 Nephila pilipes | reverse complement strand
AAGTTGCTCAGTTCTTCCTGCTTTAAATGCAAATAATTATTATGATGTCCTTTGCCCAATCCATAACATCTCTCAGCTTGTCACTATCCTCTTCTTCTCCTTTCCAATTCTAATTTGTTTATATATCGCTGGCACTTCTCTTATCTTCATCTCCAATTTACCTCTTCACATTTCATTCAGTTTGCAGGGTTTTCTTGTAATTGTATGTGATTCAAATCACTGCAAGGTTAGCGAGGTGTTAAGTAAAGAAAATCCACGAAAATCGAGAATAGCTCAAAATCACTGTTCAAGCATGAATAAAGCTTACTTCATTATGACTTACTTATATAAACAAGCATTTACAATTTTCAATATATGCATCCGTTTCGACGTGTAGTACGCTAACTTAAAGAATAATCTACAAAATCAACCAAATATCAAATTTCTTCAAATTGTAGTTAAAGATAATTCAAATTCCATTATTCAAATTTGAAAAGCACTTTCTAAATGCGGATTGACGTCTCTAAGCTTCTACATTGACTTGACTTTATAGATACATACTTTAGGGAAAAGATAAGCTTAGTGGTGGATTCAACACTTTATATTTTGTTTGGAAGAAACTGTACTCTATCCTGTTTATCGTAAGCCCGGACAACTTGGGTTGTTAAAATAATAAATGTAATCATAAATGTTTGTAAGGAAATGGTTTATTACGAAAACTATCTTTAAAGCGTCATTGAACTTGTCAAGAAATCGAACTATAAGGTAAAATGCTATTCTGAACTTTTATCTATTAGTATGAGATTTAGTTCTCTTCGCTAATTCAAGTCTTTAAGACTTACCACAATCTTAAACAATATGAGCAATCAACACAGCATTTAATTTCTTATAACAAACAGGATTACATCAAGAAACCTCTGAAAAGTGTGAAAGATTACTGGTTTTATTGGTGTGTGTCGTACTAAATGGAAGCAACATGAGGCTTTTTTGGTGACAGACCTCGTAATTTGGAACTTCTGTCAGGTGACGAATATTGAAACTTGTTGGCGCAACCTCTCTAGGTTCCACACAAGACTACCAACGGGATATGACTTTGAGCCTGACAGATTTTAATGTGCATCATTCTCGAAACACGGTGGATCTTAAATAGCATCATACTTCAAACTCATCTATGACTCGATGGAAAATCAAGCTTCACGAGTCTGTAACTTAAGGCAGAGCTCATAGCCATTAATTATTAGATCAAAAGTAAAAAATCCCAATATTTTACAAATAATGTATTAATGAATGCTTATAAAATAATACATTCTATCTAATTATAGATGTTTTTTCTAAGTTAGTTTTTTATTAAAACAATTTTTTTAAATAATACTGTTTCATTTGATGAGTATTTCTCAGTCAATGATTATAGTATTTTTTTCCTGAGGCCAATAGGATTGCTCACAAGTCAAGAGATTAAAAAGGGAGATAAAAAGAAAATATACCATGCGAGCTGTTAGAGGCATTTTAGAATTCAAAACTATTCCAATATAGAGAGAAAAGTCCTTTGAATGCAACCATGGAAATTTCTAACAAAGAAAAATCCAGTTTTTTCGTTGTATATCAAATAATAATTAATTTTACAGTTATTAAATTTTCATATCAAAACAAATAGATTTATCAAGCAATTGAATGTATTATTTAATTTATCACAATCTGTTTCATATAAATTTCTTGTTATATTCTCTTTTATTTGAATACCATATTTTTCAGAAAAATAAAACGCACCCAAAAAATTTATGAGTTGGATTTAAAAAAGAATAATTAACTATACAGTTAAAATACACACTATTTCATCTATAAAAAAGTGTGTCTACAATGATTCTCAGGATTATGAAATTGAAATAAAGTTTAAAAAATTTAGCACAGACATTCTTTCCGAAATGCTAAAACTCTATAGTTCATATTTTTCTTAAAAATATTTTTGTTCTTCTCCATAGATTAGAAATATATAAACAATTAAAATCATTCTAAAACTTATTTTCTGCTAACTTTAACTTTAATGGTGCTATTGATTATTAAAATAATTCAATCTAGCGTGGTGTGTCACTAATTTTATTTACATGCCTGCTGGTAAAATGAATTTCTTGCTATAATGGCTTTGATTTAGAAACATAGGATGCACCAATTTTACGTCAATTTTTCTTGTATAGTTGCACCATTGAGGTCTCAAAATACGGAAATTTAATTTTCTTCATGGGAACAACTAAATAGCTTTATTTTATTCCAAATTAAATAGATATTCTCTGTACTTTCTCTGTTCCACCCTTGTATTTTAAGTTATTCAAGGACTCAGTTGGATACCAACGTATATAAAGCTATAACGCCGAATCTACTATCACGCAAAAAAAAAAAAAAAAAAAAAAAAAAAAAAAAAAAAAAAAAAAAAAAAAAAAAAAAAAAAAAAAAAAAAAAAAAAAAAAAAAAAAAAAAAAAAAAAAAAAAAAAAAAAAAAAAAAAAAAAAAAAGGTCATACTTTTCCTGAAAGGAATACTTGTTTTTATTTTCTTAAGAAATATCATCTGTTAAAACCATTTACTTTTAAACCAAACATAAACAGATTTTATCCTTTAAACTGAATTCACTTGATAAATATACAAGAGAAAAAAGTATCTAAGCATATTTGTAAAATGGAGTTGTATGATTATTTAAAAAAGAATAGTTAGCAGCTGTAATATACCTAAAAATCTGAATATTGCAAAAAGAATTTCATGTAGAGTGAAGAACGATGGCGGATTTAATTGTCAAAATAGCCAGGTGGCATCGTAATGTAACTCCAAATAATGTAACTTGAGAGCAAAATGTTTGAAAATATAATAGAAAAATGAGTTGATAAGAAGAAGATCCAAAATAAGAAGGATCGCTTTTATCCCAGGGTGAGACTCGTCATTTTGAGTTCCCTTCTGCAAAAGACCAAAGCCTTTGGTGCTAGAAGAAAATCATCAGGTATCTCGACTGGAACCTGCATTGACTTACAGACAGTCAGTCAGCCAAGGGCAGAAGCATCAAAGGAAAGCGATAATGCCTATTTTTTTGCATCTAATTTGTTAAAAGATTTATTGATTTTTTTTGATGAAGTATGTCCCATTATTTGTAATGATACATATGGTGGACCTTGTAATTTTGAACCACAGTCAAGTACTGAGAACGGCAGCTAAAGTTGATATCTCTCATTCGCCAAATTTCCTCTATTTCAAGGAGAAGATTTGGATTCTCAACAGATTTAATATGCATCAGCCCCCCCGTTACACAACGAGTCTTGTAGTTAATTTTGACCAAAGCCATTATTCCAAGTAAACAATGTTGGCCCTGAATTTGCGACCATAGCCACTGGCTACCTAAGCGAAGAATACAATTGTCAAAGCATTTTATGCTGATATAAATACTAAAAAAATACACTTCACAAAGTTGTATCTTCTGAGCCGCTTTCATTTTATATGCAAAATTAAATACAATCTATACTTAATGAATTGAGCGAATAACTTTTGGCAATTAATCTCCATAGAAATGATAAACAAATTATTGAAAAGTCGATGCATTGAGTCAAATATCTATAGTTTGCGGAGTTCTATATCTAATCCTTGATTAACTACAATTTCCAGAAAAATCTTATGAAGCAGATTTAGAACTCTGTTTATCATCAAATAAATTATATTAAACTATAAGAAGTAAGAAAAATTGCCAACTATTACTTAAGGAAATAAAAGATCAACTGGCGGAAGTGAGAAAATAAAATGTAAGTAGTAACTGAAGTTAACTCATGAACTACCTGCCAAATCTAAATTAAAAAATGCAAGCCATGTAAATTATATCTATTCAGTTGCTGTAATGAAGAAATTCGCAAATCTATCTTCGATCTGCAGCATAAATTCTACTTATCTTCCTTTTTCTTCACCAAGGTCTTCCCTATTCTCTCCTCTCGATTGCTTAAAAGTATTATATTTGCATACAAAACCATGGTATTATCCAGTTTGCTTTAGTTTCAATGAGTATTTTGCATAAATAATCAGATTACGAACATCGTCTTTTGAAAAAGAAGAATATATAGAATAAAATAAAAATATACTAAAGAACCTAAAATAAAATGAACCTCTCTAAAATGACGGCCAAAAAGGGAGTGCAAAGTTCACCATCTAAGGAGAATATTCCATTCTACGTGATTTGGATTAAAGTATTTTGTTTTCTGCCAACATTAATAGAAAATCAAAAGAACCTGCGATGATAACGCAATTATAAAAACTACATATGTTTTATGTACTCTAATTTTAAATGTCCAAAGCAATGTTTGATTCTATATATATTTGTAAATATAAAACAATACATTTGCACTCATGATTGGTGGTAGAAGATTTGTAAACTTCCACGCTCGACAAAAAAAAAAAAAAAAGATTTTAATGCTAATTTTAGTGCTAATTTCTTTTATTATAATTTTGTTATTCTAGCATTCTTGATGCATGTATAAATGGTGGAAATTTCGAAAATATTAAGAAATATTTATTTCTTTTTAGAGAGTAGCTTTTAATTTTGAAGATACAGTAATCTCTCAACTTTTGGTGTTCGGATATTTTATTTACGTCCAGTTAGATTTATACCGAAAATATTACTCGTTTGGTACGCAAGCTGCAAAAAAAAATTATCCTGTAACGGATCCCATTCATTATCACCGTCTTTATCTGCAAGCGCAAAGCGCCAGCCGCGTATTTACGGCGAAGCAAATTCCAGGGAGTTTTTTCTAACTCCTCCAATATGAATTCGTTCCGAAAAAAGGATCTTTTAATCAGTGTTTGCCCGCTGCAACCACAAGTTGAACTGCAATTTTCACCATACACAAGCTACCGAATTAGCTCACTACTAACTTTACTATTGATCGCAATATTAAGACCAATACGTTTTCTTTGACTTGAAAAGAGTGAACATTTAATCGGAAAATTGGGCTTCAAAGAAGTTAAAGGAAATTAAAATAACAACGTAACGTTACCTTAAAGTCATTGTACTCTGGATCACAATCATGTTCGTAACTTTTTTTGTACTGAATTGTCCTGAGATTTGGAGAATTTATATTATATAATTTTTTTAAAAAAAAAGAAAAGAAATCAACTCTGATTAAAATAATAAAACACGATATAACGTTATTCAATTTTTTACGCTCAAGAGGCTAGTGTTTTGGCCAGCGATGAACAGGTCATCCGAGCACTTTTCCGAAATGATGAGTTTTCTGAATATCATTTCACGTTACAGAATGTAAGTGAATGAGGAATGAATAATCAACGTTGGATCAAATTTTGATTCAGTTGTCACATTATCATTTGCTTTGATCTAATATTCAATTGAATAATTGAATAATTATCAAAAAAAAGCTTGTACTTTTGATGATTAAAATGTTCTTTGTAAAGCTTTTCATGGTCAATTATTTTTGTCTTAAAAATACTCAGTCTATTGCTCAATTTTTCTAAATTAACTCTTTTATTGTTTTGTTCTAAAATGTCTATAAGTACAAAATGGATTTACTGTATTCCCAAAAAAAGAAGTGCGATAGCCAACTTAAAGAAATTATAAACTCATTATATCATTACAAATTAGTTATATATATATATATATATATATATATAGAGTATATACACACATATATGTGTGTGTAGATTAAGCATGTTATAGTACATCCTTATGTACCATAAATTCATATATCTGTATTTCAACTATTCATACATAATACTCAAGTATTATGTTTCAATAAAAGGTTTAATGCCATAACAGCAGAGAAGAGGAAATATTTTTGCATTCGAATAAGAATAATCACACAACACGTGATGTGAAAAAATATCATATTCGCTCTACTTTAAAAATTGACATGTTGCGATGCATATGTGTCATCTGGTTTGTGATATAATAGATTAAATTTTTATTTGTACACACAGGTAATGTATATTTTTAATGTATTTCAAAACTTTTCATCACTTTTATCAAACTCTCGATGTTTATTCTAAAAAATATTTCATTTTGAGTCATCGGAATGGTTTTAGAAAGCATTGGAGAAAAGATCGTAAAAATTAACGTTATTCTCCGAGATTTTTAGTTAAAAAAGGCTGCTATTTGAACGATAATAGATGAATACATAATTAATTAATATAGCTTGTTATAAACATGTACAAAATGATAATGGCAGAACTGTGAATATATTGAACTTAATTCAAAAAAAGAAAAATGGTTTAAAACCTAAGTAATTGCACCTAACGTACCTAACAATTACACTGCTCCTTTGAAAACGAATAACCAAAAAACAATATTTTTTTACAAAAAGGCATAAGCTTCAAACTTCGAAGGAAAATGAATATTTTTTAATAAATGATAACAGATTTTTAAGTTCCAAAAATTAGAATGCATGGAAGCGTTTCATCACACTTTTTGAATATTCATTTGAAAAATACTGAGTCCCACCCCTTTTACATTTATTTTTGCGCGTTTACGTGCCAGCGTACTTTTGCTCGCTGCCGGCGCGCCGGTGCAGGCGCCAGAAGCGTACAGCAAAGCGGCTGGTTTACGCAAATTTAATACTGTTATATAAAAAAAGTAGCCATGTTTTAAGGAGAGTGCTATACTTGGAATCATCCCAGCAAACAAACAAAACTACATGCATATTTTTGTTGCACTAGATAGTTAATATTTTTTAAAAATTTACAAATTAGAATCAATTCATCGAACCTTAGAGGGTCAACAATCCAAACACATTAAACTTTACGTTACGTAGAAAAAAACAACTTTCATTCACAAAGAACTTTTTTTCAAGAAAAATGGGCCGTTAAAGAAGACCTCATCCTGCTTAACTGTCTTTGAGTTGTATCTTATCGATACGCTATTCCGCGTTTCTTTACTTTTTCTGAACTTTAGCATTTATTTTCAAATTTTCTTCAACGAAAGGGAGATAAATAATCTATTCAGGAGGTGTTGAGATCGTCTACTGAGAGAGGAAACGTTCTGTGGATTTTAGAAGTATAAACCTTTGAATAATTAACTGTAATGTGAGTAAGATCTAATACATAATAATAAAGTTTTATTATAAGTTTTACCTTCTTAAAAGTTTTATATGTTTTCTTTTGGTGTATCGATATTTTTAGACAAATGATCCAAATCAAAACTCTCATTGTATATTAAACTTAAATCCAGCCATATCATATATATTATCATATATATATATATATCCCAAGATGATGATGTCATTGAGTAAAAAAAAAATTGATTCAATTACAAAACTCTTTAAAAAACTTTATTTTTTCTAGTGTAAGAATACTTATTACTCTCCTCAAAATAATTAAGTTAAGTTTTTTTAATAAATATTTTGAAAAACTTCAATCTGAATATGTGTTCCTAGTGTCACCTTATATTCATATTTGTAAGACAGTGTTTTTATATGTTACCTTTTTTTGAATTGTTAATTTTTCCTCATTACATACTATTATAAGGCTTCTTCATTAATAGCCTCTTGTAAAAATATTTTTACACCCCTGCATGTGCTGCAGAACATTATGACTCTATTCCTGCATGAATTTGAGTGATATTAGTTCATGAGAATATATTTGATATTCATAAAACACTTCAATGTTAATTTAGTTTTAGAAAGCTACTCCTGTTTAAAAAATAAAAATTGATCTCTAAGGTCCAGTTTACCAATTAAAGGTTAGTTCTATATTTTAATATTAACTGTAACATTAAAAAATCTTTTATTTTTAAAAATGCATTAAATCGATGTTATACCATATAATCACGATGCACTTCTCTCCCATTTTATACAATAGAAATATTCGATTAGTACAAAGCCATCTAAGAGCGCCTATTAAAAAAATAATAAATTTGCTATCATACTAAAGTTAATCTCTATGGATTATTTTATTAAATAGAATTTAGACTTTTTTCTTTTGTTCTCGAATTTGCAAATAATTTTCTTGAAACTTAAGATTAGAGAGAAATGAAAATTCCTAACGTATAATTTGAAGCAACAATTCTTTAGGTATTATAAAGTTCTAAAGTTATTGGCATCTAATTCTAGTTAGCATTGCGATGAAAACTTTTTTAAGAAACTCTTTGTACTCACCTTAATTTTCTTTATCCTCTAGTGCCTGCATTTCAGTCATCCATCATTTTCAGACTTTTCAATTCTTATTCTGACACAGTATATTTAAACTCTATAATTTTAGTTATTTTTCAGGAGAAAATATCTCATTTTCTTCCAAAACTAGTGTTTACTAATAATTTACCTCAATACTTCTCTTTTATATGAGACTGTATGTTCTCTTGTTTACTTCTATGAATTGAATGATAAAAAAAATGTAAAATTTTTTCAAAGAAAACTAATCAGATCTCTTTTTTTTTTCATCGTTCTGGAACCCATAAAGAATATTAGCTGCTCTATCTCAGATAAAAAATTGCAACGATTTTATTTTTTTGTTAAAATAAACAGTGATCCCTCTTTACACTGAATTTATTAATTGAAAAAACCTTCAGAATTTCCTATGATATAATATAATTCAGGAATTTTTATTTTAACAGAATCTAAATATTATTTTATATATTATTATTTATATTATTCAATGACCTGGAAACAAATGATTTTATTTTGTTTCACATGGACTTTTCGGAATAGAACTAATTTGTCTCTATAATCTCTATTCTATGTACATTTGTACAAATGCGCATATAATGGTTCAACCAAAGTCTCTGTGATGCTTGAAAATTAATATAAAATATACTATTTGTCTCTATGATCAACGAATTGGTCCAAAATGTTTCCCAAGACGAAAGATTTTCATGTGCGCGCGGGCGTGCTGCGCCAGCGCGCTGCGCGCAAGCATCTGCTGGAGGAAGAGAATTCACGTTTG
Organism: Nephila pilipes; assembly: GCA_019974015.1. NCBI lineage: Eukaryota > Metazoa > Arthropoda > Arachnida > Araneae > Nephilidae > Nephila > Nephila pilipes. The sequence continues at coordinate 196,204 of BMAW01052727.1, read as the reverse complement.
TAAGGCAACCAAAGTTCGTCTTGGAAACCGCAGGACGCGGATCACGAGCGAGACGCCGACCAAATCCATGTCCCACACGTGCTCAATAGGCGACATATCCGGTGAATAAGCAGGCTGGCGAAGAAGTTGTGCTGAACAGAAGTCTGAACAGTCCGCGCAACATGTGGGCGTGCATTATCCTGCTGAAAGATAGCTCCAGGATGCCTTTGAAGGAAAGGAACGACTTCGGGCTGTAGCACCACGGAGTACCTGCTATTGAGATTACCTCACCCGTATCAAATTGATCGTCTATGATAATAGAAATCGCACCCTGCATTCATAACCCGGGTGTTCGACCACTATGTCGTTCAATAATACACTCAGGAAGGCAGTGCAAGTGACCGGGCAGTATAATGCTCCAATATGAACACGGGCCATCAGGTCCACAAATTGAAGCGTGATTCATCTGAAAAGACAACTTGGTGCCAATCATTCGCTCTGTCTCTGTGCTCAAGAGCTCTGACCGCCGATTTGCCGTCGATGATTCGCCGTGGAGGGAATCTCTGCATAAAGGCACCTGTACGCAATTCATTTAAGCAGCAGACGACGACGAATTGACGAAGCCGACAATTGTACACCTGTAGCAGTAGACTGACGCTGCTGCTGCCTGGAGGAAGCTGTGCGATCATTCACTGCCATGGAGAAAATGATCATCGCGCTCTGACGATCACCTTCGTCGTCCAGTGCTCTTCGAGCTGTTCTGCGTCTGCCGGTCCCCACTGCTCTCCCCAAATCCCGCATCACTGTGGAACTGTTCCGCTGCATACGAGCTGCTATTGCGCTGATAGGAAAATCTCTTCTCGAAGGCCAGATTATCCTCCCTCGTTCAAACCCGTAAGCTGCTTGAATTCTGAATTTCTTATTCTTCCGTCGTGGAGGCATACTCAGGTCTCACTAAACGTTTGCCACTAACAAATAATCATAGACTTTTTTCAACGTCCCGCTACAGCACTTTATTTATACGCTTTCAGCATCAATTCAGAGGGCGCTGCGCGCGCCGCGCACGCGCGATGGCTCTGAAACTTTATTAATTTGCATAATATCCTATAATTGACATTTGCTGCGAATTTCATTTGATTCTGATGATTCCTTCATGGTGTTGCATTTTCTACAAACAGCAGTTTATATATATATATATATAATTCCTAATTACAAAAGGTTTGTTTTGATCAGTTTTTATTATTAATAATAATTTAGCTGTGTTTTACTTTATATTTAGATCAATTGTATTTTCATTATTAACTGTCTTTTGTTATGCTTGATTTATGTATATGTTCAATTCGGTCTCGTATTTTGTGTTAAGTAATTATTTCTTCTTATGTTACTCTCACGCCATCTATCCAGTATTTATCTTTGGCGCGATGGCCACTTCCTTGTTTTATTTTGGCGAGAACTGCTTTTGGCGCCATCAGAATATTCTGTTCGCCGCACTGAGCTGCTGGCTGATGTTCAAAGAAATAATTTACATTGCTTCTGTTACAAAGTTTGTTTTGTTCTGTGTCTACTTAGATTATTTAATTTTTCTGCATTTTCAATTACTACTTATACGATAAAAGACAAATCAATTTTGTATAGTTTAAAAAATCTTTTAAAATTTATGATGAAATTAGCATTGCATTGAAATAAATATATTAGCCTGGCTCTGGCTTGCTTTGTTCATTAGATCTAAATTTAACGCAATATTATTTATTTATTCTACCAAAATAAAAGTATTTTCAAAGGAAATGAAAAAAAAAAAATGAAATAATTTCTTTTTAATTTCTATTTTTGTAAGAATTTTTAAATTTCATATTTTTATCTTTAGGTTGTCTGCCCTAATGTTAAAGATTAAATCAGAAATTTGATACAATGTTTTAAAAAAAAAAATTTTTTCCCTTAGATGAAAAATACATACTAACGTTACTATTATTTGGAAAAAAATCAAATCTTATTTATGGTATTCAACTTTGGTTTCAAACAATTCATATATATACTGTAAATAAACTTTGATTTTACAGTACAAGTAAACAATATATAGAGTTATACCATCGATGGAACCCGACGACTATAAATAATATGCGCCATGTACCTCTTGTGATACACTTCGTCACAACTATAAAAGACATTTAATAAGAAATATAAACTCCCAGTTTGCAGTAAGTTTTGTAAATGAATGTGGATTGTAAAATTTCGTCTTCAAAAAAAGTGTTCCGGCTCTAACCTGGCAATGGCATTAAAGTCAAATTTAAAACATGCGTTGTAATTATTGGGGGGAAAAACCTTCAGAAGAAGAAAGAGAAAAAAAGGAAAAAAAAAGATTTGCCTTTTGAAATGTAAAGAATCATTCATGGGTTTAATTATGAAAAGTGTTTTGTCTTTGCACTAATGTGTAGAGACAGTAATTATAGCCTTGAAAGTTATGAATTTATAATTCGTACAAAAAAAACCATTTTTTCCTTTCCCTTGGTTAATTTTTATTCTCTGTTTTCAAAAAGCTGAACCATATTTAAATTTTTAATTTTAAGAGTATCAAGTATGTAATTTTTTCTTCGTTTAAGTTTTTTGATGTATTAAATCATATTCTTGTAATAAATGAACATTTAGCTCATTTATTTTTCTTTTATTCTTTGTTGTTCTAATTATACTTTTTTTCTTCTTAAATGTATGTTTATTTTTAAATATTTCATATGTTCCAGAACGCAGAATAAATTTTAACAAATAACTTATGACACAAGTGGTAGATTAGTAGTTATTTCCACCCCTAATATAGTTTTCCTTGTATAGTGCTCTATCAGTAATCTGGTAGATATCGAAAAAATGTACCGTCAGATTACCCAAAATACCGGTTTAGTGGAAAATAACTCATAATAAAGCATTTTAACAGCAAAGGCTATGTATTATTGAAGTTCAGTTCTTGCAAATAAAATGTCATGCAAACGATCCACGAACACGACAACAATAACAATAATAAACTATTTTAACTATTTCTTCACCCTATTACTATTTTAACCTACTACTTCCTACTTGTCATCCAATTTTATCTGCAAAGATGTTACTACTGTCAAAAAGTTTCTTTAAGAAAAAGCTATTTTGTTTTTTAAATGTTTTGATATTTTGCTCTTTAAGTTTTTTATACCTAGACAACATAAAATGTTCGAACAAATTTATTATTAAAAAGATACACGATAAAAAAAAAAAACGAGTTCCTCTCTTTCAAAGCTTTTCATTAGAATGTTTTTTATAAAAAGTAACTCAAATACTGATAGTGAAATGACTAAAAGAATTGAAAAAAATTATGTTGCTATTTTAGGATACACCTCTACAATTATGGTTGATCAGGCAAATAAGAAAATTATGACAAAATAGTAAGAGCTTTTAAAATCGCCAAAATACACCATCTAAAATCAAAAACTCGTGCAATAATTATTAAGTGATTGGTGAAATTCTTAAGAATTAAAAAAAGTACATTTCTGTGCCTGCATTGCATTATGTATCAAGCATATAACACGAACAATATATATTTTTTATTTAATTTTCGCTCTCTATAAGTATAAAGTGATCATAATTAAACTTAGCCTATTCAGAGTGGTTTGTAGTTGTAGTTAAAATGTAAATTAATTCACAAATTTGTAGGTACGTAATTAAAAGGATGCTTTGAAAGATTCCGTAAGGAAAGTTTCAACAGATTTCCTCAAGGGGGTGCTTTACATCGAAATACAAACAATCTACTGATTACGTTCAATTTTTAAAGACAGTTTAGCAATGTAAAGCTTATTGTTCAATGTGCCCCCCCCCCTATTAAGGTGTAAAACTTGCAGGCGTTGAACAACTTGTTCAATGGAATATCGCTAGTAATCTGTCGTACATGCAACATTATTAGTTCATCTGGTCAACCAAGTTTGCAACACTCCCCCAATAACAGTTTCGTGCTGTTTAAATGTCCCCATAACCAAAAATTACCCGGAGTGATATTATAACTACTCTGCCAAGGAGTGGGAAATGAACGGTAAATCTCTGTCATCTTTAAAATGTTAATGTAAAAATAATCTCAGCAGAGTTCATTATGGGAAGGGGAGTGTGAAAAGTGTTGAACGCAATGCATTGCTGCTACTAAAGTTGAGATTAGAAACCGTTGAGCCTATCACGATACTTGAGGGCCCTTATGGATCATGCTGCAATGCCAGTAGCGTCATTTTCTTCGAAGATGAGTGATCCATGAGATGGGAAACCACACCATAAAGTATCTTTAGGCTAGAGTACTGAATTTGTGTTTAGGCACGTAAAATTTCCAAGAATCAAATTTGACAATTTTGGGTGTTTACCTTTCTTATTAATTAAGAAATATGCCGCGTCGCTCCAGAAGAGGTTCTACAGACAGTAATCATCGACTTCCATCCGTCAAGAAAAGTTAAATGTCAGTAACAAGTAGTAGCTGGTTGTAAGCGATCTTATTCGAAAAAAGTGAACTATTTTTCTCAGTATCTTCTATGTTGTTCCATACTATACATGGTCCTGAACTACTGACACCATGATCATTCATCAGTGACTGCTCGACAACTACCATTACTACCTCTGAAACGTCTTCTGAATTGATAGGGTTTTCGCCCTTTACCACATTGAAAGCAAAACAACCGGTTTCTTCGAATCGAGATATTATGTCTTCCACACCTTGTAGAGATATTGGTCACCTGCGCAACTTCTTTAACCATCGACATACGCGAAGAGCTGCTGCAGGATTTACTTATTTTTCGTGAAATAGTTCCATTATTAACGCACGTTCTGGTATCTGAAAGAGAATGCATCTACTCACTCGATCTCCTACATTTTATACCCGGAACTCCCGCTCAATCCATCTGCTTGTACAAATAAGGTCGTTTGTTTCTCCAATTCTAGTGCTATAATTACAATAACGTTTCAAAATGTAAGAGTTGTGACGTTGGGCTTTTCGCGGTTTCTCTTCACTAACCTTGGGGACTTTTAATCAAGATTGATTGCTTTTGCTAAACAACCTTGGCCAACCAAAAATGAAACGTGATTATGTAAAGCAGGTAGAAATGAAGCGAAGCAGGAGAGTTAGGAAATATATAAACTCAGACAGTGAGTCGCGATAGAGAGGTTGAGTGGTTCGAGAAGTTGAGGTTGAGTGATTCCAGTGTTCAGCAATTGTTCCAGAGTCAGAGCCGAGAATTGTTACAAGTTATCAGCTGGTTAATGTATGTTTGAAATCAAGATAGTCTTAGTGATAAGAGTCCGTTAGATTATTACTGGTAGATTGAGTTAAAATAGTTAAGGCCTTGTCCGTAAGAACATTTATAATTGTCGTTAGCAACCAAGTAATAAATATTGTGATTAATGTTCTAACGTCTCTTTGATCAACTTATTGGCTTTTAGTGTTAAAACATTGAGTTTAGCTATGGTACAAGAGGCAAACAGGAATGGGCAGCCGACACAGTGTCATTAGAGTTTTAAATGCCATGATGCTTCAATATCAAAAAAAGTCCACATTAATTTGCTGCAGGTTTTTTCAAGTATTTTAGATGCTATGCGGCCCCCCCCCCCCCCTTCTAGTGAAAAATTTTGAACTTCTAATTTTTCTTTTCTCTTCTTTTTTATTTGGACTCTTCATTGCATCTTTTGAATTTCCTGTATACAAAATTGCGAATCAATCCGCCTTTTAGTAACATCTACGAAGCACTTTGAATAGGTCAAGTTCAATTATGATCACCTTGTATTGTATCTTCATGCAATGCTTGATTTTTCTTCAATAATTACGAATAATGATTTATTATTTCATATATTATTTTATGGTTTTAAATTTGATAAATAAAAACAATTGTTTTTAATTTTGATGATTATTTGACACTATTTTCTAATGATATTTAAATATAGCTCTATATCTATGCTTTCCCGTGCTATTTAAAAGAAATAGATTTTATTACAAGCAATATCTCTCACAAAACAGCCAAACGTCTATACGTTTTGTAGCCAAACAACTATATCATTATCTCAAAATTATTTTACACGAAACTGTATATTTTATTTAAGAAATTCACAAGAGAGTAAATTTTTAAAATAAATGTTTTATAATAATTTATGCTCCAAATTATACACGAGAATTAATTACTAAAAATAATATTAATATTGCATCATTTAAAAATATTACTCTCGAAAATGTAATGTTTAAAAATATTTCTCTTTAATCGGTCAAATAATTATAGAAACAACATTTTTTGAGGACTTTTAACTGCATAAAACATGAAAAAATACACGAAAAAATGAAATTTATATCAAACTTTGGGAAGAAATGTATTGATTCATTAGTTTTGAAAAAGAAAACCGTTTGATACTTTTATTCCTTAACTAAAATGTTTTTACATTTATTTACATTATGCTTTAAAAAAAAGGTAATTAAAATTTATTATACATTAGTATGTTAACCTATCGTATTTAAAATTGATTATTTCATTTCAATAATATGACCCTTTAAAAAAATTATTTGCCATTTCTTATTTTGATAGATTCCTAAAAATAGCATCCTTTTATCTGGTTCTTTGTAAGGGAACCAGATAAAATTCCTTCCATGTTCATTCGATATTGAAAACTGATTACAGTTAAAGTTTCATATCCATTGCGTCAAAAGGCTTCTATAGATGTTGTGACGTCAAAATCGGTTTCCATGGCAACTGGTTGAAGGTAAACGCATCGTTAATGGCTAATGGATAGACAATGGATACTGGCTTTTGTTTCACTCACCAAAGAATAAAAAATAAAGCAGAAGAAGCAAGTTCTGACCCCATTCACCGTCAATGGGAATTCATTTGGTGATAGAATTCGGTAAGAAACAAAAATAAAAATTGATTTTGCTTTCACAGTGCTGCGGTTACTTTATTTAAGTTTGTATTTTATAGATACCACAAAGATTTACTCCCTAATCTTTATGTTACATTTGAAATGACGGTTTTATTAAAATTTCTTAAATCTATATCAAGGGTTTGTAAATTTATTTAGTAAAAAATGAGAGAACTAAAGACATAAATTACTAAGACAAGAAGTACTATTGTGAAAAAATATTTTTAATATATTTGATGTAACAAAAATTATATTCTCAAAGATATAAATCTAAAAGAAAGATACAGAAACTATTGAAGCTAAATAGTTTTTTGTCCCTCTTTAAAAGTTTTCTTCTCCCCGCTTATAATGTATGTCGACCGACTTTTAAGAGAAAATGAATTATGATGTATTAAATTTAACTAAGATGTGTTAAATTTAATCAATTAGAAATTTGAAAAAAATCAGCATCAGAATCGTGTATTGGACATTTAAAATATTTAAAATATTAATGAATAGCAAGATGTTTTCAATTATCTAGAAAAGTGTGAGTAATTATACACATTCTAAAGATAAATTATTGATTATTCATTTTTAAAATAACAATACCAGAGAGTGTTTTCATAAACTCGTCAAGGTCACATTGCGATAATTAAGAGCATCACATTATAAAAATCACTGCAAAAACTTGAAAAAGAATATAAATAAATTTTCTATCAATCGTTTATAAATATTCCTTAGACATGTATAAAATGTCCTTTAAATACATATTTAATAATTATTTTGAATAAAAGAGCTGTACCCTACCGATTCATTTGCTTTGAAACAATGAGGTATATGACTGTTGGATAGGTTGTGGTAATTTATGAACCAAAAGGTTACGATTTAAAGTTTCTATTTCGTAAATATCTCTCAAGGAGTATGGTAGGTGTTATGTTTGAGCAAATTGGAACAAAATTATTTTACCTGTTGAAGTGTTAGAAGGTAATTCGTTTATTTTCTCATGAATGCCGTATTTTGAATATGCTACATACCGATCAAGGAATTGAGACATTAACACTCACATAAATAAATAGACATTATGTTGACCAAATATTACTTCATTAGAGCTAGGATCTGGTTGCTTACTAAGATGTATCAGAACATGCTAAGATTCGTGTACCTTTTATTGAAAGGGGAAAGATAATTTTTTCCATCGCAGACCAAACATGATGATGGTTCAGAGATATTTGAAAATTTTAAAAGTGTTCCACCATTTCTTAACTGATATCTTGAGCTACAATGAACCAAAACTCTGGAAGCCGAATTGCTATCGTATAATTAGAGTGAAAATATTTCAGGGATAAGATCCTTATGAGTCAGAATGTGTGTGCTCGTCTATTTGTAGTTGTTTAGTTTAAGAGTTTACTGAGCACTTAGGACTTTCAGCCTTTAATCTCCATTTTGAAAGAGCTGTAAATTAGTTACTTCGGCTTGTTACTTCTCCAGGAAATTTAAAAAGTAAATAAACTTTTTAAAAAAATCATTACCTCTTACAAAAGTAAGATAGAGTTAAGGGAAATGCATTAAAGTCTAGAAAATCAGGAAAAAAAGTGGTAGAAATATAAGAACGTATGCAATTGTTTGAGAGAAATTCGTAGTCGGTATATCAGTTTAGGAGACTAGCCAATCAGGAAGTAGCCTCTCGCGCTGGTGAAGAACCAGAGTGAGAAAATTTTCCGTATGGTGTCGCTGTCGAACAGGCGCGCCTCTATTTAAAGGAGTCCCCGCTCTCTTCTCCAAATTAGCAGAAAGATTTTCATATCGGTCGTGAATTGCTAACTTAGGCTCCGCGTACTTAAAAAGAATATAAAATTAAGAATGGTGACCACAGTGTCGGTTGACCAACACTGCGCAAAAGTCATAAATTCAACTAAAAAAAAAACACCGAGTTATTGAACGCATGTTTCACTCTTTAATTTCTAAGTGGATTCTAACTTTTATCAACAGAGAATGGAAAAATAGGAACACAACATCGGTGTCCTCTAACATTCAAGACCACACTATGCTGTAACAATAAGTAATATCGCATTATAAATATAACGGACATCAGTGACTCATGTTAGGATTACGCATTAGTTTGTAAAATGAAGTACCATCTCAGGATATTGTTCCTACTACTTAACATTATCATAATTGTAAATTACAAAGTCCTTCGAAGCATGTTTCAGAACTTCATTAATTGACATAAACTGTGATAAATTTATGGTATTATAGCGGTATGATAGTATTATATATAGAGAAAAAGTGATGAAAGATCCTGTAATACCTTTATGTTTTATTCTAATCTTCCAATTCTATATAAGACCTGACCTTTTGCCGTATAATGAAATGATAAAATGTACCAAATTATATAGGATGCAGTAAGCCTGTATAACAAAGCTGCTAACAGGTTTTAAAATATACTGAAACAAATTACTGAGAAGATGTATATTTTAAAAATGCAGTTTTTAAACAAAATCATTGAGGACTAGCATTCTACACTGTTAAACTATTTACGCAACGTTTTACTTTGATTTCATTTTCAAAAGGAACATTATCAATCATTTTAATTAAGAGTTATTAGTAAAAATAAACATTTAACTTAGGAGGAAAGAGTGGTAACAGCATTGCTCAAATGAACAAAAAATATACTAGATGTTACGTCATGGCCAATTCTACATTAATCATTTTCATAATTGAGCAGGGGTTTTAAATAAGGTTAATTAAATATATACCTATTACACTGGAAAATTCCAATCAGCTCGAACTGATTCGATAAAATGGATATCTAATTTTTTAATGAATTCGGCGAGTCGGTTTCTTAAAATCAAAATTCAAATAAATATAATCAGTGTTTTTAGGACGGTGGAGCTCAGATTGTCATTCAATTCAGGAGTCACAATTTTATATTTCCTACACTTTTTCAACGCTTATCTGCACAAATATGTATTCCCAGAATCACGCAATATCTTAAGGAGTTGAAAGAGCAAAAATAACTGAGGGAGAATAATTTTTACACAAGAGGAACGAAGAGCACGAAAGCGGAAAGGAATTACCAAAAAAAAAAAAAAAAAATCGCCAGTGTTTAGTTAAAAAAGGAATTGCTTAACTCTTACTAATATACAAAGATTAATGCTTCCTAATTGGATCAGTCTACCTTTAAACAATACTTTATTATGTTTCAATTATAATCTGTTATTTTTGAATAGGCGTGGCAAGATCACTCATTTTCATTTCTCCTACATCGGTAATCATGGATGGCAGCGACTAATTTATCATCGATACTGCATTTATTTTCAACACTTCAGTTGAGGTCTGAATTCCTATGCTTTTGGACGTGCTTTATGTTAAATGTAAAGTCTACTTTAAATATCTACAAATAAAATGTATCTTTTTTTCAAAATAATAATTTTTTTTTTATTATGAAAGTATATAATTTATTAAAACATATTCTTACAAAATATCAATTTAATACCCATGCATATACAAATTTATTTAATTTAAAAAGTTTCAATGAGTTGTTTAGTTCCGTTTTGTAACAGTGTAAGAAAATTGAATGTTTTTAATCACATATTAACAACATTTATAAAATGTTATGCAGATTTTAAGCAAATATTTTAAACGATGCAGATTTAAAAAAAAGGAAAAACCCAACGATGATTGTGAAACTCAAAATTTCGTTCTCATTTGAAATCTGTTTGTGAAAATAAAACGAAGGGAGGAGGGGGAGAAAAGTGATGTCCATTCTCAACTGCTGTTACTATAGTAACAGACCTCAATGGAGGGAAATGTGACCTTGAAACGCCTATTGTAAAGTAACAGACTGTAGGATACGATGGTTAAGGATAAATCATGTGACCAATAATGTTCGAATAAAAGCAAAAAAAAAAAAAAGTAATCGAGGAGCCAAACCGAGAAACAACTACATTGCTTACAAAGCAATATTAGGTAAATATTATTTAAGCAAATATTATTTTTTATTTTAGGTAAATTAGGTATAGGCAAATATTATTTATTAGGCAAATATTATTTAATAAGCAAATATTATTTAATAAGCAAATATTATTTATTAGGCAAATATTATTTAATAAGCAAATATTATTTAATATTTTTTAATGTTTTCAAACGCTTTGGGTAGCATAACGCTTCTGGTTGAGTGAATTTTTCTGTATGGAATAATAAACTATGAAATACATAAAAGATAATTTTCATACTTAAAACGATTATTAGGTTTGCGATGAGCCTATTGTTAAAATACCTGAATTCTTTTGATGACTTACTGTATTAGAATATTTTCTAACTCATATTCAAAAAGACACCCCCACTGTCTCATAGATTTATTGTGAATCTATAGCAAAAACAAAGACTTTCTAAGTTAATTTAAAATATCAATCGCAGGAGAGTAAATTCACAAGTCAATCGTAGTCGTGTATTTAATTTCTGGAATTCTCTACCTTCAGTAAAATTCGTTAGATACATAATATCCTACAGGGCAGGCTAAAGTTAATTGGATTTCAAAGAGTTAGACAGCTCCAAGGAATGATCGAACCATGTCTTAGCCACTTCAAAAAGAATTTTCAGTAAACAAAGCTAGATCAATATGTGACTCTTTGAACAAAAATTTCTGTATCTAAATTAAATTTATTTCTAAATCTGAAAGTAGCGAATTAATTAGTATAAAATAATAGTACTAGAACCAGTAGTTGTTTTGTTGACAATTCGTAATGTTTTAAATAGTTTGTGATGTTAAAGGAAACTGTCTATCTGTTGTTGTAAATAATATTTGTTTTGATCAAACTTCTTTTTAATCTATAATTTGAGCTTTTAAATTAACTGAAATAATCGAATTACCAGCAGATAATTCGACTCACAATCTCGAACAGGTTGAACTTAATTTAAAAAGAAGTTACTTTGCTCTACAGAAGTTAGAATTTGATTTAAAAATATTTAACTTCAGATCATCAAATTTGAAGAGCAAATCCTGTAGAAATATCTGTTGATAAAATTGAATCCTTATTACTGTTACTTTCCTCACTTCATTTCAAATAGTAACAGGAAAAGAGCATTGCTTGCAAATTGATGTGCAAAATAAATTGCCAAAGATAATGACTTGTCTTAATTCGAAAGACGTATTTATATTTGTTCTTTACTTAAATTAAGTTTAATTTTATATAAGTACAATTAGTTATTATAATTACAAGTTTCTTTAAACTTATAGTTCAGTTAGGATGGACAAGTTAGTCAGTTTTAAACACCACATAAGAGAATTCATCTTGTTGAAAAAAAATTAGTTTTAATTTGAATTAACAATTGTTTCAAAAGCTTTATTTAGAAACCATGCATTTTATAAACATATACATAATTCATATTTGTAATCCGAGTTTCAGACAGTAAAATAGTTAATCAAGAGGAAACAACAACTAAACGTTGTACTAAATATCAAATATGAACATGCTTTATTTTTCTATCATTTACCATCGAATTCCCATCATTTAGTTTTTATTATACTTTTTTTATTTGTTGGAAACTTAGGGTATTAAAAAAGAATTAACTCTACGATTATCAACAAAATGTTATATATATTTTTTAATCACTTAGATATACGTGACATTTTTTCCCCACTTTTTCTACTGCTCTTTCAGGATAGAGAGTAAATTCCCAGAAGTGGACCTTGCAGCAAGTTCTAGTCTATGATGCGTTGGACATTCGCCATTTGGCTAAGATGGTTTTATTTTCTCAACTTTCTCCTCGGAGAAGCTGTCCCTAGAGTAAGATGATTCTTCGAGCATTTTGCTAGAACTTTCTTGCATTCTCGATCCAAGGTACTTCTATTTTTGTACAGCTCTTAGATGATAAAGTGAACTTTTGCTCGTGCAACCGTACTCACTTTTATTTGACAAGGGCTTTATCGCTTTATTCAATATTGATGCTGCGAAATGCACCGTCCGAGTGAAATATTTTATCTTTTTTTACTAAAAAATATGTATGGGAAAGTTGGATCACATTTCGTCTTCGCAGTAACATAAATTCATATCGTATAGCACACAAATTTATTCTTAGTTTCTAATTCTCTAGTTTATTATTTTAATTCAACCTTAGCCTAGAACAAAGGATCGTAACCTATCTGGTTGCAAGGATCGCTTTGTCAGTAAAAAAGGGTTATAGAACAATTTGTCAATAAAAAGAAATCAAAGCTATTTTGTTCATTTAAATGGCCCTTTGAAATGTATAAAATTACTTTATGAGCAAAATCAGTCATAGATAAAAATAGTTTATGTAATAAGTTTTGGTTTGTTTCTTATTAAAGTCGTACTAGAAGCAACGCGAAAGATATTGGGGACGGACCTCGTAATTTTGAAACTCCGTCAAGTGACGAGGACAACACATGAGTTCGCATCTCCCTCTCTCATAAATTCCTCACCGCTCCAATTATGTAATAAGAATATAAGAGTATGAGTGTGAAAAATTTGAGATTTATAGACAAGAGAGAAACGTGGCTATTCTGACCAAATATTGTGTGGGGGGAGGGGACAAACCCGTTTGAAAAAAATGAAAAAAAAAAAAAAAAAAAATTTAAAAAATGGATGATAAGAAAATCAAATTGAAGAAGAATCATTGGAATATCCAAGAAACTCATCACCCTCGTTTTCAAGTCGCAGTAAAACCCATGGGAAGAAACAGATCTCTAGGGAATTTCTAGGTCGTGATGCCCTTACTTACCTGAAGAAGGATAGATATTCCACACATTGAGAGAGAAATAAAAATATGATAGTAAAATAAGTATTTCTCAGTGAGTTCAGAGGCTTACCTTCTTTAAATAGGAACGAACTTCACGAACCCGAGGGACCCTAATGATCTTTTTTTCCCCACAAGGTTTGCTGTTTTTGGTTCGGGAATACCTTAGCTATCCTTCTCTATTTTCAATCCTTCACCCAATTTTTTTTCAACCTTTACAAACGTTTCGATAACAACTGTACCTTGTATTTCGCTGCATAGTTACATCTGGCTCTTGCGCCATTAAATTATTATCAATCACTCAGATATAATAACTTTTTTAATACAACAGAATATATGCAAAATGAGATAAAGTTATGTATATTATTTCCATCCTTCACAATAAATTACATCTTATGCTATTTCGATTGATTGTTCAAGTTCATAATAAAAGGAATACCAGATCTCCTTTCAGAATTTATTTGCCTTACTCTTAATTGAGCCGCTCAGAAGCCAATGTGGTTAAGTCCATTTTTTGATATTTTCTGATTTTTGGAAATTTTGATGAAATAAATAATAATCTTCTTAGTTATTAAAGGATTTACTCGTTGGTTACTTTTTTCTAGGTTAGACAGCCCTTTTTTTAATAGCTTCTGAATATATTGTATAATAATTTCAGAATCCATTGTGAATAAGTCCACTTTTTATCAGTATTTTTTTACATAAACTTTGAAATAAAAATTAAATTCTTCTTCTTCTTTTGATACTTGTTGGTAACACTGAAAAACAAGTAACTGTAACCGTTACTTCTAATTAGAATTTCTTATATTTTTCAGCTGCTAAAAGGTATAAGTCCTAAAATTTTTAAGATGCTGTCATTATTTTAATAAATACTTACGTTTTTATTTACACATCCTGTACATATCTTGTTTTTTTGCAGAGTTTACACCTCGAAAAAAGACTTTATACACTTTTCTAATTAAATTAATAAACCAAGAATTTTAAAAACAAATGTATCAAAAAACATTAATTTTCTCAATTTTTGTGTTTTGGACTTAACCGCATTGGCTTCTGAACGACTCAATTTGCCATTTCGGAAGCTCAGTTGACACATGCGACTAAGGTCAACAAATTAGCGGTGGTAATAAGCACGTTGCTTTTCTATGCTTTCCTCTTTCTGTAAAGTAGTAAGTAAGAAGAAATTATACTATATATGCAAGTAACAACATCATTCCAATAATTTGTCTATTAATCAGTTAATTGAAATACAGTCGCACAAAAAAGTACACATACAGTAGCTATTAATGCATAAATCTACTAAAAAAAACTTTTTTCCTCAAAAGAAGCTGGGTAATTAAAGTTTACTTCAAAGTTATATTAATAATTAACAAAATAGCTCTTCAAAGTAATTGAATAAATTACTATAATATGACAAATATTTTTTTTTCTTAGTAAATTTTAAAATTGCTATAAAAAAAAGTCTGCGTACACACTTATATCGATCGAAAGCATTTGCATATTATCAGTTATTACTGCATCAGAATTTAACTTCGAATGAGACACAGTAGAGTTCATAGCGAAAACAGATGCTTTCACTCAATATTTTAGTAAGTGGCAAAACACTTTTTTAAATCGGTATATAATGGAAAAGTAAAGTAATGTCTATATAATATCTATGAAGTTTTGAGGGTAAATCTCTTCATCATGTCAGTAAAATTGTTGAGAAATCTTTTTCTGGAATAGAACGCATAATACATAGCGTTTGAAATATGGGAAGTCTTAGTGTGAGGTCGAGATATAGATATTTAAAGAAATTATCTGTTTGAGAGAAGAGGAAGAATAGTTTAAAAAATAAATCCTTAACTTTCCAACACTACTATTGCGGTAAAATGCAGTAAAAATGTATGTCCATAAACTTTGTGAAATGTGTCTGGAAATGCTATTTATGTCCTAGGAGAAAATAGCAAGAACAAAACCATACATTTCGTAACTATTCGGAAAAAAAGAATTGAATTTGCGAAAAACAAGTGAATTCGCTTTCATCTGACCTGATTACTTCCCACCAGAATCTCGAAGAAACTTACTTAAATGATTTTTCGCGAATTCAATTCACATAAGCAGACTTTTTTATAGTAACTTTAAACTTTATCGAAAAAAAAACTATTGAATTCAGCAATAATTTTTACAGCTATTTTGCAGAGCTGCTTTGTTTATAATGCATCTTTGGTAATAAATTTAAATATCAGAATTTTCTGAGAAAAAAATAGTTTTCTGCAGATTTATGCATTATTTTTCTATTGTACGCGAATTTTTTGAGTGTGATTATATTTAACCGAAAACTTAAGGTTAAACGCTTCTCAACTTTTGTAGTCTGAATTACTTCTTCAACAGCCAACTCAAACCGAAAAGTGGTTAAAACAAACCCTTACACAATCTGAATATTCTAATAACCCATTTAAATTAAATTATCCATATATTTCCGCTTACAAATTTTCTCATTAATAAACAATAATTTGACTTATAACCTTTGAAATTTTTCAGGAAAACATTTTGATAACTGTAAATTCTAAAATCCAGCCATTTTTACTTTATTATTGCTACAGGCCTTGAACTTTAAGTAAAAATCACACAAACATTCATAATTTGGATACCTATCATCGAAAATTATTTGTCTTTTATGTTTTAAAAAAACCTTTAAACTAAAAATAGTTCTAAGCTCGAGTTTAAAAATTAAAAGATATAGTTTTATTTGTTTATAGAAAGTTAAACACAATCTAGAATGAATATATCAGTTTCATATGTTTGAAAGATACTTAGAAAATCGTGTTTGGATTGATGTGTAAATATTTGACTTCAAGGTTTTAACCAAAACTTTCGATTTCGCTCCTCGAGTCCGTTCTATTTTCACTTCAAAAGTTTGAAAGATAAATACGAAAGCACGACATTCCAAATTTTCTGTCTTATTTGCACGATTAATTTTTCGTTTTTTTTTTTTTTTTTTTTTTTTTTTTAAAAAAAAAATGAGCAGAATTTATTGGAATATTCTAAAAATAAGTTTTTATTTTAAAATGTTGAATTATTACGAGAGAAGAAGCGCATAAATATTTCTTAAAGGGAAGTTAAAAAATTAACACAGTAGCACATATATTCCCTGTAATATTGTCTATCTTTAGAATGAAGATAAATATTTCACGTAAAATTATTTATGTTCAAAATAAAATAAATCTATTTTATTTAAATTCAATATTCATCGAAGATAAACATAGTAGGGAGAATCGTTATCTAGCAATGGCGCAATAGCCGAATATGGTCGCAATTTTATCCTATTAAACTTCAACTTGCATTCAGTTATACTTCGATTACATGGTTAACAGATTGATTCCACCCACGAGAATATTTACTCTCGAAAATTTAAGCAAAGAATCACGTAGAAAGTCTTGGGATCTTCGAGTATCTATTATAAATATTTCTTGATTAGCAATTAAAGCGGCGATAGATTTTTATTTTCGTGTTGTTCCGCCTTGCATTTTAACCTTGTTTATTTCTTGCATTTGTTCCGCCTTTCACGCACACATATTCCTTTAAATTCAGAAAGTTTGAACTTCAGAAATGGAACGGGGGGAGGGAAGTATACTTATAAGAAATTTATAGATAGTAAATTTCCTTTATGAATTAGGATTTAATTTTTATTATATGTCTCTCCTCTTAAATTAAGAAAAATCCCATTGTTAAAAAGGAACGAAATTTGCAAATTTAAAGTGCCAATGCGAAATTGAACAGAAACGCTGTGAGTTAGTGAATTTCATTTTTAAAAGCATCTTTTCTACACGTTCGTCAATTCAATTTTACTACTGAAATTTTTTACAGAACGCATTGACTTAGTGTGGGCGTAAGGTATCGTCTCAAATGAATATGATACGGATAAAATAAGAATGTCATATTTATTCATTAATTAGATAAAGTTTATATGTTCTCGACTTTTTTCACAAATTAATAAAAACCATTTGCATTTTTTGTGCTGTTTGAAAAATACTCATCTAACATAAAAATATTAAATTTGAAAAATTGCATTCATATTTCATTTCAAAACAAAGGCAAATTCTAAATTTATTTTTTCTCAATCCCTTTCAATGTTCTTTTATAATAACGTTTTGTTGAATAGTTAACCTAAAGTATCCTTAGGTTCTCAATTGTATTATATAAATATGTAAAATCGTTAAGGGAAAAAATTGTTCATTGTTTCTTTTGTCTCCGGAACTTGCAGAAATATTCCGAAGCCATTTGAAACTGTTGACACAAAAGCATGTAGCAAATAAAATAATCAAAGTAAAATAAATAAAAGCAAGTAAACAAGTAAAATAAAATAACTACAGGCATTGTTTAAGATATTTAAATTTCATGAAAAGGAAATTTCAATTGACTTACATGTTAAAATAAGAAACTGAGTATTTCATTCGGTTATATTGTGTATTTCTTCCAAAGTTGTTATTATTGAAATGTATGTAACGCATTCGATCCGATTAACTATTGTCAGTTAAATACAAATTTAACGTATAAGTTTTAAAAAATACGGCTTTGTTTCATAAGAGCCCATTGTAATGCCCTTCCTTCATTATTTGATTCTACTGCCATCATCGAGAGCATAGTTAATAATTATTTAATTCCAATTGCATGTACGCAATAAAAAGATAAAATACTTTATCCCTTACTGAGAATAGATAAGATCGTTTTATTTTAAATCCTACTCAACTCGTCAATTCAAAATTAAGATCAAATAATAAGGTCTTAGCTTACCAATTTCCTCTTTCTGATTCAATTATTTCACACAAACTAACAATTCTTATACTCTTACTTAAACTGAGATTTGCTTCAATCGAAAAGATTAACAACGATGTTTTAATACGACTTACAAATATTTATCAGCCTGACGTCATCTTCTTGCTCCCTTCATTTTCCTTTCAATTCTATTTCGCTTATATATTACTATCTCTAATTCAGTTCACTTCTTCTTAAATTCATTTAATTTACCTATTCACGTTTCAGTCTGGTAGGGAAAAATTGTAATTTTATGCAACTGAAATTATTATAAAGTCCTCGTGGTTAGAGAAGAGAAAATCGCAAATAGCCCATCAACAGCATATCATCATCACTAGTAAATTCTGATAAAACAAGAGAAAAATTTTACAGTGTGGGTTCTATCGCGTTTTCTTTTTCAACTACTCGGGACTTTTATGTGTTGTTGAATTAAATATCTCTCCCATAAGATGAAACGTGACTTACGTAGACAATGTTAGAATTATTCCTACAGTGAATATAACTGAGAAAATGTGTATAGATAAACAAGGAAGCATTGAATACGATATTTGGTAGTTTAGTTAGTTGGTTAGTGGTAAAGAAAGTGAGCTGTGTAGTTATCAAGTGAGACGTTTGTATCAGATCTATGTAGAGTAAGAAGCTTTTGGAATGAACTAAAAGAGCATCTACAAAGTGTCGAAGAATGACAGAAGAGCCGAACATATCTATGCTGAGCTAAACAATGCGTATTTGTGATTTAGATGTGAGGAAAAATGAAAATTGGTTACAAGAATAAAAATCGAAGATAGGGAAGATCACCAGATTATCCTGGTGGAGCGTCACTTTTTTTTAACCAAATATGGTAAACCTCACAGGAAAGAAAACTATCATTAAGATGCGTAGAGGACATAATGCCCTTATTTACCAAAGAATGAAAAGACTCTGAGGGGTAACTTAGTAAGACGAAGGTTAATAAACTGCTGTTTGTAGAAAATGCAACACCATGAAGGAATCATCAGAATCAAATGAAATTCGCAGCAAATGTCAATTATAGGATATTATGCAAATTAATAAAGTTTCAGAGCCATCGCGCGTGCGCGGAACGCGCAGCGCCCTCTGAATTGATGCTGAAAGCGTATAAATAAAGTGCTGTAGCGGGACGTTGAAAAAAGTCTATGATTATTTGTTAGTGGCAAACGCTTAGTGAGACCTGAGTATGCCTCCACGACGGAAGAATAAGAAATTCAAGCAACTTACGGAGTTTGAACGAGGGAGGATAATCGGCCTTCGAGAAGGAGGATTTTCCTATCGCGCAATAGCAGCTCGTATGCAGCGGAACAGTTCCACAGTGATGCGAGTTTGGAAGCAGTGGACCGACGAGCACCGAACAACTCGAAAAACAGGCACTGGACGACAGAAGGTGACGTCAGAGCGCGATGATCAACACCTGCTCCGCATGGCGGTGAATGATCGCACAGCTTCCTCCAGGCAGCTGGCAGCACGTTGGTCTACTGCTACAGGTGTACAATTGTCGGCTTCGTCAATTCGTCGTCGTCTGCTGCGCCGTGGATTGCGTGCAAGGGTGCCTTTATACAGGATTCCCCTCACGGCGAATCATCGACGGCTGCGTCGGCAGTGGGCTCTTGAGCACAGAGACAGGCGAGCTGATTGGCACCAAGTTGTCTTTTCAGATGAATCACGCTTCAATTTGTGGACCCATGATGGCCGTGTTCGTGTTAGACGTTATGCCGGTCAACGCTGCCTTCCTGAGTGTATTATTGAACGACATAGTGGTCGAACACCCGGAGTTATGGTCTGGGGTGCGATTTCGTATCATGGACGATCCAATTTGATACGAATTGAGGGTAATCTCAATAGCAACAGGTACGTCCGTGAAGTGCTACAGCCCGAAGTCGTTCCTTTCCTTCAAGGCATCCCTGGAGCTATCTTTCAGCAGGATAATGCACGCCCACATGTTGCGCGGACTGTTCGAGACTTCTGTTCAGCACAACGCATGCAACTTCTTCCTTGGCCTGCTTATTCACCGGATATGTCGCCTATTGAGCACGTGTGGGATATGGTTGGTCGGCGTCTCGCTCGTGATCCGCGTCCTGCAGTTTCCAAAGACGAACTTTGGTTGCGCATACAAGCGATATGGAATTCTCTTCCTCAAGCAGATATTCAACATCTGTTTGACTCCATGCCACGTCGTATAGCAGCACTTATTGCAGCGCATGGTGGCTGCACCAAATACTGATTTCGGACGCTTAATTTGTTTCTTTTGTTTTGAAAATTTCATCATTTATTTGTATCAGTACAAGTCGTTTCTGCATTAAATTTCATTTGATTCTGATGATTCTTTCATGGTGTTGCATTTTCTACAAACAGCAGTATAGATCAAACCACAGCCAGACAAGGATAACTGACACAGTTACCGTAGATTAAGGAATGAATTTTGATTAATCGTAAATCTGAAGAAAATAACCATATTGCCATCCTTATTTGACTTTTCACTCCATATCCGGGGGGAGGTGCAATGAGACATATGCACCCCCACCCCCAAGATTTTTATTCAAATTTAAATTATTTCAGGATAATTGTTTTATTATACTATTCTAGACATTCTTAATTTTAAACATAAGAACGTATTTTCTCCTCATGCTTAATTTTTTTTTCATTGCGAGGAGAAAAGAAGGATTTTAACAAAGCCGATTCTTGAAAAAAAGAATAAAAAATAAAGTGTTTACTATCTCTGAGAATCCCTCTGGTTCAGTGTTTGTTGATGAAGAGAGGGGGGGTGCATTCCTAAAAAATGATTCTCCCCCCCCTAAGAATCCAAGTATTATTCTCATGGTATCTTAATTATCTTTTAAAATAATCTTAACTTTTTAAATTTTTCTAACTTGATAAAATTATATCAACACTTGAGCAGTTTTAAGTATATCAATACTTAAATATATCAAATAGGATTGATGCAGCATTTATTTTTTAGCAAGTGGTAATTCTGAACTAAAAAATTGCTTATGTATTGGCAAAGCTCCCGTTGGCGTGGTGTGGATGTCAGGAGAGGTGAGGCCAGCTCAAGTGTCGTCCTCATCACTTGACCGAGGTTCAAAATTACGAGGTCCGTCGCCAATAGTCCCCGTGTTGCTTCTATTGCGGCATTAATAAAAACTAAGCAAAACAAATCTGTCTTGGCAAAATTGCTTCTGATATGAATCCCCAAAAATTATTTTCTGGGGACGCCACTACATAGGACTATTATTTGTGACTCTTTTAATAAAGAGTTATAACGGGAAGTGAAGGAAATAATAACGGACAATACAATTGTTGGAATCTTTTGGTGGGAATATAGAACATCAGTTTCTGACTGACAACACAATAAAACCCAAAACGCTAGATATGAAATCCAAATACAATTCATATGTGACATTTCTCACAAATTTGTGTTCGCATATACTTTACCTAAACATCTCTACTGTTATCTTTGGGAGAAAATAAAAAAAGTAAAACCGAAAACTTTCAGCCCACGCATTTGAAATCCAGAAACAATAAAAAGAATTTCCTTTTTCGAAGTATATAAGCTCACGAGTTTGGTTCTCTTTATATCATTTCTTCCATTTTCCTCTGGGAGATCATGGCTCTGTATCTCTTTTCGCTGCAAAAACAACTCACACCCGGTCTTTGTTGACCCACGCATTTGAAATTTTGAAACAATCGAAAAAGTGCTTTTTTTTCCCTCCCAGAAGGGTAAAGTTTGGTATTGTACAAGTGTACATTTGGTTGAAAATTGAGATGGAGAAAATGTTTAAAGTTAGATGCTACTTTTAAACCATAGAAATGGTTAAAATAACAAGAAAAAAATGTTACATTGTATTTACTAAATCTTTTTGCATTAAATCAAATAAATGAAACCGAATAAGATAAAAGGAATATTTAAATTTTTCATCGAGGAAACGTTACGTATTTCAATTTATTCTGTAAATTTTTTTCCTCTTCATTCTATAGATTAAAATTGTTATTCTGAAGTAGATATGTAGAAAATATAACTAAAACATATCAAACTTATTCTTCTGGGATTATAAAATTTATCCAATAAGTATATGCATAAAATCCAAAAAAAGAGAATAAAAGCAGCTTTTTTATAGAAAAATGTATTTTCCAAAGTTATAATATCATTGTACATATTTTTTTTATTATTTTTCTCTTTAATATTAAAGTTTTCCTACAGCATAAAAATATAACAATTATGTTGAAAAAATGTACCACACACATGACTACAGCTTACAATTTTTTTTAAAGAATTAGTAGCAGACGTTAAGTATAGCTTTGAATCTGAAGTGAAAAGGAGCATTAAATCTTCAATGGATTCTATTATATTTTATGTTTTGAATAGAATACTTCGTCGTGTTTGTAGACAGACGATATTTTTTTACTTTATTTTATTTTAAAAAAGTTTACTTGCTTTTACAATATTTCATGCAAATAATTATTAATGTTATTTATTTATTATTAGTTATTGTTATTATATTTTACAAATTATTGTAATACTTTACGGTAAAAGTGAGCAGTGTTCTAAAGTTTTTAGTTCATCGCAATATTGGAAAAAGAAGTTTTTTAGTTCTTCTATAACGGTGACGAGAACGCATATAGTCATATTCTATCGGCTCCAATGAGGTTGAAATAAGTTCTCTCAATTTAGTAAATGGTATATCTTTAGTTAATTTATTAGTCAATGGACTATTGTTTCAGGTGGGGCGTTTTGCGTACCAGATTATTTTTCAATCTTTTTTTTATCGTGTGCTTCCATTTTAATTACATTTAGCTTAAATATATTCAATTTAATAATTTATGGTTTTCCATTAATTTCAACATCGGAAAAGTTTACTACTGTCCATGTCTCGATATTTCATCGTTTTCTTTAATTCTTATATTTAATTCCGTAATTTAACAATAATTATAAAAAAAAGGCGCACTTTGGGTGGCTAAATCTGTTCTTTGCAAAACTTTGCGTAGAACTTTTTTTTACTATTTAATTTTACATTCTTCCTGACATAATGCATTAAAAATTATGTAGAACTTTGTCTTTTTAATGAATAAAATGTGCATATATAATACATTTTTTTTTTAAAATTAATAATGATTTGCACAATTGCTAATAAAAACAACGTATTACAACAATCAATAAAACATCTCTCGTGCGTGTTTATTCCTAATTCACATTTATGATATTCAGAAACAGAATTTCGAGTTCTTGCTGCATTTTAAAACTCAAAATTTTTGGCAAAAAAAAACCTTGCGAATATAAATTTTTATAATTATTAGAATCGTAAATTTTCTAAGATGATATACAAAGCATTCAAATAAATTAAATAACAGATTTCAAAAATTCAATTTCGTTATATTTATATGCTGATTTCTCTTTAATTACTACGATCTAAATTGCATACATATGCATTATTTAGATATGCTACTAATATTGTAAATTAACGTATGAAAGCTAAAGGAAAATAAAATAAGCATAATTAATCATTTTGAGGCGAAAAAGTGAAATACGTTAACTTTTGGTACGAGCAAAATATTTCTACTTATTACATTGCAGATTAAGAATTATTAAATTCAAGTACATATTGCACATCAACACTTCTGTAAACATTTTAGGTCTAGAAGCTCCATATGAAATGATTTCAAAATCTCTCTATAAATTAGGTAATGAGACACGAAAATTTTTAAAAAATTAAATTCAAATAAAAAATAAAATATTTCTTAATTTTCACGTGAAAGCATTAAACAAGCTTTTTCTTCACATATAATTTATAACAAAGGTTATTTGTATCCATACCGATAAGTAAAATATCTGTACAGTACTTCATTAAAATACCAAAAAAGAAGCTAAGTCCAGAAGAAAATATTTCAAAGTTTATTTTATACTGTTATATGATGAGAGAAATATCGGACTTACAGCACCATAAAAGCTCTATTTTGATTAATAATTTTGATTCCTATAAATCATAAATTTAGAAAAAGAAATGCTTAACTTTTTATATTTTTACTTCATTAAATAGTCTCAAAGATTTTTATATATAATAGTAGTATTACTATGAATTATTGTAGAATATCATTAAATATTTCATTTATTAGTCATCCAATAAGCACATTTTATATTGAAAGCTAGAAATAATATAGCTTGCATGAAATTTCGATACTCATATTCTTTTAAAAATAAAAACAGAATTAACTTTAACAAATTTTATCTGAAGTTCAATAAGGCATTAATAAAAGAAAACAATATCGGCAAACAAAATATGGTTTCTTTCAAAATACGCTGTTGTCCAAAATTAACTTATAAATTGCGAAAAAATAAGAATAAACATTGTTAAATTTGTTCGAAATAACTTGTGAATTATCATCTGCTGTAAATGAAACTTTTGTCATAATACGAAACATTTCAATCTAAGTCTTCAAATGGAATCAATTGGATCACTTGACATAAGCAATTCAGACAGGTTTCGAACAATTCACGTGTGAAGGAACGTTATTGACAATTAAAGAGAAAGGATTGATGGTACAAAGATGATAACTAGATATGTCTGAGAAAGAAAGAATATTTGGAATATTCAAATTCGAACGATCACAAACCAAAATGAAAGTGCTTTAAGTGTGTGGTCTGACTGTGGCAGAGGTTTCAAATGAGCGAGAAATGTTAATCAATACCCAATACCAGCTTCGTCAAGAGTCACAAAAGTTTGACAAAATCTATATCTGGCAATAATTGCTCGACGTCATAAAGATAGTTGAGCCAGAGAACTGAATTCAGTGTTCGCAACCGTTACAGGAGAACGAGTTTCCACACAAACTGTTTACAGGACACTGAATCATGTTTGTCAAGATGTGAGGATGCCAGGTGACCAGTGGTTTGCGTTCCCCTCACATCTGCGGATAAAGGTGTTTGTTTAAACTGGAGTTTGGAAAATCAGTATTAGTGTTTGGGACAGTACCCCAATGAAATGTTCAATGACGAATCTTGCTTTACATTGAACAGTGATTCTCATCGACTAATGATATGGCGAGAACTCGGAACTCTTTTTTTTCACCGCTGAAACATCACGGAAAAACACTGTTATCCGTCAGGAAAATCATGAAGTGGGTAAGCATTATTGTTGGGCGGACGAACAAATCTTATCTTTGAGAAAAAGTCTGTGATATCTTTGAGAAGGGGTCTTATTATCGTTCTTTCAAGTTTTCTTAATTTATAATCGTTTTATAGACTCGCATATCCAGTTTTCTAACGTTTTGACTCAGATTCCCTTTATTATTCACATAATTACCATTTATACTTAACTTTTGGACATGCGTGTATATTCATGAAACCTTAGGAAAGACGAAACTTTTAACAAGAAAAAATATTCTATACAAAGCTTTGAAAATAATAGATTTGGTCATAGAAGTTAACATTTTAACAATAATTATTATTTAATTATTTCTTATAAAAGTTTGTTTGATAACTAAATACACTATCATGTTACTCTATACAATTAAAATTCTATATTAAAACTTTTTTGTAGAAAATATAGTGTCAATATATAGTGATATATGAAAAATGTATATCGAGGCATATTAAATTCTCACTATGCCGTAGGCAGTTGGCAATTATATAATCGAAACAAGGTTGTTTTTTATATTGATCATCTGTAAATAACATAACATGACTAATTGTCGGATTCTCAAAAGTTTTATGTAATTAAGCCATTACCCGTAAAATAACCATGTTTTGAATGATTATTCAAAAATTCTGAAATAAAATGTCTATTTCACGCTAGTTATTGCATTCTTTATTCTGTCACCATCTCCTCGTTACATTCAAAAAATATCTTCTACAACTTCGAGCAAAAACAATGCCACATTTAGATAACTAAAACAATAAAACAAAGGACTGTGTTGTAAAAGTCAAATTACTCAAATAAATAATAGAATTAAAGCTAATGATATAAAGTATCGAAGCGGACAATAATGTTTTTTTTATCAGATATTAAAATTAACTCAAATGATGAATTATTAAATAGAATATTCATCATTCCTCCTATTATCCGGTACATAACATATCCAGCCTGTCAGTAACTAGGCCCTTTTACACAGATGAATAATATTACATATAAAATTATTTTATGCTTTTAACTTCCGTGAAATAATGACTATAATATAAAACAGTAATTTTTTGTAGTTTTAGTTACTTGATATGTTTGAAACTTTATTTAGTGGAACTGTGTTAAAATTTATTCATTTTTTTCAGATTTTTTTATTGTTTAAATGTGTTAGTATGAGTGATTTTCCATTAATACGGCATTTTCAATAATCCCGCAGTGCTTTGGGCAATATCTGCGGGATTACTGAAAAGGTAATATTTTAAGCTGAATATAACTATTGCAGCCTGAAAATGAAAATAACGTAAATCCTTAACTATTAATCTATTCTTAGCATATTAATACTTTAATGAGGCGTCTACTATGCAAACTAAAACTTTTAAGAATCTGTCGAAAGAAATCAAGTTAGATTAAATAATTCACTTTAACACACTTAACAATTATTTTGAAAAATGGTCAGGGACGACATTTCGTTGCTGTACGAAAACGTAAGCCCCTTTGTTGACCAATGAAATAATTCAATTCCATTTATAAAGACTTAACCATCTCTAGCAAACGAGACCCTCTTCTCTTAGAAACTCTGGAATAAATAAACTTATAAAGCTCAATAACTCCGTCAGTTGTCAGCAAAGTTCACGATTGGCCTGTTGCGCCGGGAATCCTACAGATTCCTACCTGGCATCCGGGAGATTCCAGGAATTTAATAGCAAGGAACGAGTATCCAAATACCTCATAGAACAGACGCCAATCCTGCCATCACTATCGCATAGACCTATGCAAGAAAGGCGATCAATAACCGCCTCTGAGAACTCTCACCCCCTCGTTCTTTGGCTATTTATAGAAATTTCTGAGATTTGGAGAAATTTTGTTTCTCATTTAGAAGACGCAACCGAGGAGCGGCTTCTACAATTGGATAAGGAAATTGATTGTGGTCAGTGAATCCTTCGGATTTATACGCTTAACTGTCAATAAAAGGGGAACTGATGAGAGGATGTTTATCTTGTCCAAATTTTCTTTGACATGCGAAAATAAAGTTTAATTCTGAATACATTTTCAGAAAGAAAAAAAAAATGCCCAAATATTTATATAGATTTAGTGAAATTGCGAAACATACTCGTTTACCATATTTTGTGTAAATAATTTAAAAGCACTCCACAATATACAATTTTTCTCTTTTTAACATGTTAAGTTAAAAATTTATTTTATATTATAATACAAGAGATAAATTAAGGATAAAAAAAAATGGGGTGATTTATAAAGAAATGAATGTAATGTTAAAATGTGGCGCCATTTTTATGCTATCAAAGCAAAAATAATACAGTTATAATTTGCGACATAAATAAAGTTCCACGTTGCGATAATATACTATAAAATTGGTTAAATAAATCTTAAATAATCTTTCTACGAGTAATTTCAAAACGTGTTTGGATATCTATATAATTAGGAGGTGCAATTATAAAATATATGATCATTCAAATTATTCCCAAGTAATATTTTCTATCATATATATATATATATATATATACTTTTAACTGAGTAGTGAATTAAGTAAATTTTATGGTATACCAAGCATCTTCATTCTTCTTTGTATTCTCTAATTTACTCAACCGATGGCGTTTTCCATAATATCAAATAATAATAGAAAAATATATATCCATATAAGTTAAAAGCAATCCAATATTTAGCAAGCAAATGCACATACTAATATGCAGCGAAGAAGCAAATTATTATGACCATCTCCATTTATTTTGATGTACACGCCTGTATGTCAAGGAGGATAAATGATATTTAACTACTGTCGGGGATGTTGAGGCTTCATTTTGCAGATTACGTGTGTTTGTTACAGTGATATTTAGCAAAAGATCTTTGCAAAATATCACTGACGAAAGACTTTAGACACTGTCAAAAGACTCACTTGATCTAAAAGACTTTGGTAGAGAGCAGATTGTAATGGCCAATGGCTGCACTGCTCGTCGGTTTTTGGAAAGCTGTCATTGTGCATGCTTGGGAAAAGTGGATTAAAGACATTAATATCACTAGCAGATGCCATGATCGTGGTCTCTGCGTCATCAAAAGAAAAGGACATCTGAAGCTGATTCGCTTAATGAAGAAAATTCGGCGGCATTAGAAGAATTTCGAGTCTTACAGTTCAGCATACTTTGCTCATATGAGACTACGCAGTAGACGCCCTATTCATAGATTTCTGTTAACAAAGCAGTATCACTATATAAGCTTACTCTGGGCCAGGATGCATCAGGAGTGCACCACGAAATTCTGGAAGAGAGTTTCCTGGTTGAATGAATACGTGATTTCTATTAACCATGTTGATGGTCAACGTTCTTGTCAGGGTTCGCCGTTTTCCAAATGCACAGTTGTTCGATAAATATACAAAGGCCATAAAGTGGCCGGTAGAGAGGTATTAAGGTTTCGGGGATGTTCTCATGAACGTCTCCGAGGTCAGAGGGTTTGGTAAAATACAACTTGAAAAATGCTGATTATCTCAACAACTGTGCAGATTGGTGCACCCATATAGAGCGCTTGTTTTCCATTTGCTAGTGTAGTATTTCTTCAGGACTGAAAATACGTTTTTGAATTCACATTATAGTTGAAGGAAGAGTTGAGTAAAAACTGAGATTGATTTAGTCTACCAATAATCAAATAACAAAAAAGTTTTAAATTTTTCCTTCAAAGTTAAAGTAAATTCGACTTCTGTGTCTAAATAGAAGCACAGAAAAAACACTAAGTATTTGTTTATTTGAGTATCAAATATTTTACCAAATTCGATTTCGAATCATTTGAATATTACAAAATATTCGATTCATTCGAATATTACGAAAACTCAATAAATATGTAACTTAATTTATTAACAACACTTAAAAGAAACTTTTTTTAAAGAACTTTTGCATACTAATAGTATGCTTCGCTGGTGACATTTTAAGTACTTAAAAAAATCTATTTTACTTTAGAATGTAAATCGAATGTCATACAGAATAAAAATACTTTTAAAATATAAGATGATTCTTTGAAGTGGGAAAGCACAAAAACAGTGAAGTCCAAATCAGACTGACAGACTTCTAAATTCTTCTTTTTAAAAGAAATAAATTTTACAATCGATTTCGCTTAACCCTCGAATAACAATACAAACTAAATCCTTTCGGTTCAGTTCCATTTGAGATTTTTTTTGTCCGAAACTGCAAATTTTTTATTTATTCCCATTCTACTATCGACAAAAGGGTGATTTTTTTCCTGTGTAAATATTGTCACATCTAGTTTAATCTCTCTCAAATATTGTCAAATCCCCAGCATTCAGAAAATCCGTATGGTTCTTGTTCTATTATAAGGAAAGAGACTGAAAAAAGAAAGTTCATTGATAGGAAAGGCAAAAAGAAAAAGACAAATTTTCTTAGAAAATTAAAAGAAAAAAAAAATCTAAGGATTTCTTGATTATGGATAGAAAAATAAAAGTAATTATCTTCAGAGTATATAGAAGTTAGCAATTATTCGTCCTTAAGTCGCTGAACTTATTCAAATAGAAATTCTAAATTCTTTAGTTCTTCAGTATTAAGCCAAATACAATTATCACAAATAATTATGTTCAATAAAAATTATCAGTAAATATCGTAAGCAATTACCTCGGGGAAAAAATCATTTACAAGTATTGTTAATGATTACCCTAAAAAAATCCCTTTTAAAACTAATGTGAATATGTATCTCGGACGAATAAAAACATTTCTTGATTAAAATAGAAAAACAATTATAAATACAATGAACAGTTGAGTATTCTTTAATGTGTTTTGTTCGATTTTATGAGATATAGATTTATATTAGAACAAAGACTATATTATTCACACTAATGCATAAACTGTTATTTTGTTTTTCTGAATAATGAAAATATATACATAAATATAAGCATATATATTACTCAAAAGTTGATTCTAATGTTTTAAAAGGGAATTCAGTAACATTTAATATATCGTAGTTTTAATTCTAAGCCAACTGGGAAGGAAAAATGATTAAGCAAATTCCACATGTAATTTTGAGAGAGCTAACAATATTAAAAACCTCAAATTATATATATATATATATATATATATATATATATATATATATACATGTAAGGATTTAACTTAATTCCCATTAAAATTTCTCACTATAATAATTTAATTTACTAAATATGCCCACTCTCTTTTTTAAAAGCTAGTTATTGTTCCTTCGTATTTCCTGATATCCTTCCAAAGTATACTTTTATTAAATAGATTACGCTCTCTTAAAACTGGTTAATTCCGCTTAAACCGATTATAAATCTGTCAAAACAATCCTTTCAGATTCCCTGTCCATTATGATATTTCCCCAGAAACTCCTCCATCCATACCACGTGTTTCTGACGTTCCAAGGGAATTTTCCCTCGTATATAATCAAAATCACAACGAAAAACGCTCTCTTCATGCTCTTCTCTTCTTATTCCTCTCTTGATTTCTTGTGATGCAATAGTCTGTAACCAACGGTGGAGTGGAAATGGTCTCTCTCTCCACTACAATAAAATAATTCTAGAAAAATGAAATTGGTTTCGACTATGTTATGAACATAATTCAATAGAACTATTCAATAGAAAGTCTTTACATTTCGGCGGCTGGTGGTTTTCTGACCCCGAGGAGGAGGAGGAGGGAGTTGATTGGTAACCTTGATACGGCAGCGTTGTTTCGAACTCAGTGGGTCTGAAGGAAAGTTGACCGGTCGCTTTTTTTACATGCTCTTACCTTTTTTTACAATCTCTCTTGAAAAGACGTGTCATCTGGCTGGTTGAGTAAGGCCTTATACCTTCTAACGTTGTCGTAGAAGAGAGTCGCTGCATATTCCCGTGGTTTTTCGACCCTGAGGAGGGAAATTGAGTTGATGACCTTGAGGCGGCGGCGTGGTTTCGAAAAATGGACGAGTGGGTTTGAAATTGACGGTCCTACCAACCAGGCCGAAAGGACATCTCATCTGGCTGGTTGAGCAAGGCATTTTAACTTCTAACGTTGTTGTAAAAGAGAGTCGCTGCAACATATATATATATATATATATAGGGATTTGCAGGAGATAATTTTAAAATCCAAAAGCTTTAAAGTAAGTTATATGGTAACTGATTTGTCATGGTCTCTAGCTCTCTTCTGGCGTTCCTTTCATCGAGTGGTGAGGTACAGTCAAAATTCTACTTAGGCGGCTCGTCGTGCAGTGGGGAGGATGAACGTCAAATATATCAAATCTTCAAGTTCTCCCATTGGTATGGTGTAGAAGTTTGAAGAGGGAGGTACCAATCAGGTGTCATCCTCATTACTTGATCGAAGTTTAGGATTACGAGGTTAAGCTATCTCTTTGATGAATAATCAATAATCAAAAGTTTCTAGCTAAACAGTCATATGCTGCCCAACATAATATTTTAAATATGTGAGTGATAGATAATATTTATTAATATAGTGATGATATTTTAAATACGTGTGGATCACAAGAAGGAAGGTCGAGAGAAGATAAAAAAAAACACCGAAAGGGTATTCCGAGGGTGCATCAACCGTATTTACCAAAGGCTGTAAACCTCGTGGTAAAGAAAAAGGATGCCTTCAGACCCTTGGTGTCATGATTCCTGCACTTACCCAAAAATATTAGATATGTTCACTTACGATGGTGCGAAAAAAGTCTCAAATATAAGACTAATGTCAGCTCAAACTTAAGTGGAATGCATGTGATTGTATCTCTCTCTGTCATTGGACCTCAACATGCCATGAAATGAGTCTATTAAGTCATTCGTGCCATTTTAGCAGATTTATGATATAATGAACTTTTATATTTATATAAACTCAATAAAACAAAATATTTAATTTTTGATGTTTGAAATAAGCCTCATAATAAATAAATCCACACACATACAAATCTATCAAATATCTATAAAAATCTATACGAACTTGTTGCCTCGACAGATTCAACGTGCATTAGCTCCGCTACTCGGAGGGTTTTTCATGGAATCAGGATACTAAGCCACAACTCGACGGAAAGAACTCCAGACGCAAGAAGTTCGCAATCATGACTTCTTAAGTATTGCAGCTACAAATCTCAATCCGCAAAATGCAAATGAAGTACATTGATAGATTGATTGCTTATTAACGTTGCACTTAAAAATTATTCTTTAGGCTGTCGGTGATGGAACTCATAATTTTGAACTTCAAGACGATACGGGAACTGACTTCAACTCGAAACGTCCACACCCCTCTATGGGAGGACTTTGGACCTCGAAAGGCTTAACGTACATCAGCCCCGCTACATGGCGGGTCTGAAAGTCCCCTCATGGCCCGAACTCGCAACTCGACAAAAATAACACCGTGCGCGAGCTCGCGACCATGACCACTGGATACCACGACCACGCATGTATATATAACACATCAATCAATAACTCCCGAGACTAACCCAGAGATGGCGCTCGTAGTAAACCAGTAACCAGGTCTTTCTAGAGCACTAACCTTTACTTGAAACGTGTCAAAATTTTAAGTCGATCCGACCAGAAACAGCTGAGTTATCGAGGTTGGAGTAAAGTCGTTTTGTAGTTTGTTTAAAAAATGGAAAAAACCGAGTTTCGTGTTCTGATAAAACATTGTTTTTTAATGGGTAAAAACACCGTGCAAGCGAAACAATGGATTGAAAAATGTTACCCGGACTCTTGTCCATCAAAAGCAACGATTTATCGGTGGTTTGCCGAGTTTAAACGTGGTCGTACCGACACAAATGACGCGGAACGCTCGGGTAGACCTGTGGAAGCCGTTACACCGGAAAATGTGAGTGAAGTGACAAAAATTATAATGAAAGATCGTAAAGTGAAGCTCCGTGAGATTGCTGAGATGACACAGATATCATATGGAAGTGTATTTACTGAAAAAGGTTTTTTGAAGTGAAGTGAAAAAGATTTTTTCCAAGTGGGTGCCGCGATTGCTTTCGATGGAACAAAAACAGCAACCAGTCGATGATTCAGAAAGCTGTTTATCGCTATTTACTCGCAACAAAAAAGATTTCTTGCGAAAAAAAAAAAAAAGATTTGGAAAAGCTTTGGAACGATTGTATCACCCTAAAAGGTGATTAACAAAAGGTGTTATGTTGATGAATAAAAAAAATTTTGCAAAAAAAATGTTGTTTTCAATGTTAGTCTCAGGAGTTATTGATTGATGTGTTAAGTTACTTGTGTAGTATGCATATATATATATATAGGGAAAATGATAATTTTATGTTTAAAATGTCTTAAATAGAAGTAATTGGTTACATGATAAGGAAATTTCTCATATCGCTAATTACTTACTAAAAATGAAAAAAAAAGCTGCAAATACTAAGCACCTTTAGATATAATATAGTACTTAAAGAAAAAATTCTTCAGAAAAATAAAATTTATAATTACGAATGAATGTCTTCCTGAAGTTATTAATACGAGTAATTCAGCTAAGAATTCTAAATCAGAGTGTTATAAAATCAAAACTTCACTGCTTGTTCAGCATAATTACTATTTCTACAACATTTTGCTTCATTTATTGGCACACACTAAAATAAGCGATATAAGTAATATAGAGTAATCGAATTTTGTGTTACGAAACACCTCTCGCCAAAAGTTCAGTAATGAAAGCTCATAATATCAAAACTCTTCATTAAAATTCAACCAATCTAAATTTAAACATAATTTACCTAAGCTTGATTTCGACATTTATTAGTCATACGAATGCATTATTTAACTAGAATCTGCTTTGAATTCTAATGTGATTTTCCTTTGAGAGCCAACGTGAGACGGATTTCATTTGGCTGCAAAATTTCTCAGAGAGTAGCAATTATTCATAACCTTCCGCATCTTAAAAGTTGCTTTCAAGATGAAAGAATCGTGACGACTAGAAAGGTAAGTGCGTTGAGGAGTGCTTTTAATGTCTGGTAACTCATAGGTAAAGTTTAAAACAGCACTTTAATAAAGCGACTTGCGGTCCATGGAGAACGTGCTTTGCATATCAAAGTTTGTGCAGGGAATTTGAAACATTTAGGTGAGGAGTGGCACCAGTGATACGAAAATGATATTAAAATAAATGAACGCTGAATTTGTAAAAACTATTTTTAAATCAATTTGCCTGCATTTTGATTTAATTGAAATTCAATATATTTGAAGTAGTTTTTATATTTTTGCTTAGGTTTAAAATTATTGTATGTATTTTTAACTTTTACACTACTGAACGAATTGTGGAAATACTTTCAAAAAGGAGTGTTTCTGTGGTGTGATGTCTTATAATATTCCTTTTTTTGTATAGTACAATAAAATCATATATCAATGGAAAGATAATTTAATCAGAAATGTAATGTAATAACTTTAATGAAGAAACATTTATTAGAATAGTACTTATAAAGAACAATGAGAGAAGCAAAAGGTATTCAAAATTTCTCATAGTGTCGATTAATACTTTAATTTCAATTACAACCAAATAACGCCTTCCAATTGAAATTACCAACTTATAATATGAAGCCAAAACTAAATAATTGCTTCTGTTTATTCGATTTTGTTAACGGATTGCTTCTGAATAACCAAGTTCCTCTAATCGATCCACATATTTTCGATCGGATTAAGGTCTGAGCTATTCCCGGATCTATTCAGCAGTGGAATATGGTTATTTTGAAGTCCCACTTTGCCAAAAACAGCAACATAACATTGAAATTGTTCTTATCGAAATATAAATGGCTCATCATACTGAAAAGCTTTATTTTGTTCTCAAATACTTCATTTATGTATTTTTGAGCAAAAAGCATCGGGAAGCACTTTTACTCCTCTCCATCTGTATTTTATGATATAATTATGAAACAGGCTGATTTTGGTTTCTTTCTTTACGATTGTTCCGCTGTCTGGTTTAACCCTTTTGCTACCGGAGGGAGGAAAAAGAAGTGCTTCGCTGGGCCCGCGGCTTCTTACCGCGGAGTGACACATTGTGCCCAGACGATTTTAGATATTAAGCCTAATTCGTGAAAAAAATTCCTCTAAAATCGGCTATTTATTAAAATATTTTGGTACTTACACATATTATTTAAAATGCATTAAACTTAATATATACAAAAGAAAAAAAGATTTAATCGAAAATTGAATGTTTTATACATAAAATTACATGAAGAATCATACTTTTAAGAAAATACAAAATATATATACATATGTTACATAAATTGCATGGTGTATTGATGTATCATTACATGGAATATATATCGATATAAAAGATAAATCTTATTTTGGTATATGGCATATTTATAAAAAAATCAATGCATAGTACAACGTCAAAGAATTTGAGCAAAGAGCACATCTTAGTCCCCCCCCCCTCTTTTAATTTTTTATTTTAATGTCAATGTACAGATTTGGACTATTTTCGCTAACATTACTGTCAGATTCATTTATTATTTCGCAAATCTCAGTTTCAGATAAACACTTTCTTTTCATCATGACTGTCGCTACAAATAAAAACTGACCGAATGAAACGAACAGCTGAGAACATCTGGTACCAAAAGCTCTAACCCCCATAAAGGGCCATAAATTCTCTTTCGAACTTCTAAGAAGAAAGGAAGAAAGAAAAAAGTAAACCGAAATCGAGAAATCCAAGCCCTTATCACCAAGGTCAATACTCCAAATAACCTATCTATATAGATTTCGCGGTACTGTAACGGCATACAGTAACATTAAAAAAATGAAATAAAAAGTTCTCATCGAGCGTATCTCTATTGATTCGTTGGGCAATAGAAGACACTCACGGAGCGTATCGCCAATGATACGCTGGGAGCGAACGGGTTAATCTTTTTAACATTTGTTTGAGAGATAAAAATTGCTGTTGCGTTGAATTTTAGAATTAAAACAAAGATTCTGCAGACTGTTTTGAACAGACTATGAACCAACTTCACATTTCGCACTGCCATTACATTTTGTGTAGTCCAGGATGATTTATTTTGTCAATGAAAGTGAACTTCCTGAATTCTTCTATTATTATTTGCTATTGTGTATCTTTTGCTGTTTTTACCAGTCCAGTATCATCATCACTGAATCTCTTTCGACCCTTCCAAAAATTTAAAAACGGCACCTTTGAATATTTCTCCACTAATTGCTCTTCTAATTTCTTTATAACTGTATTCTTGGTAATTTAACTGCCATTTTATGCAGCTTTTTCGGTGACAAATTTCCTCTTTGATCCGTTTATTTAATTGTATAATATTTTAAACAAGCACTTATTGAAAGAACATATAAAAAATCAACCAATTTGATATCAATCATTTTATACATTGACAAAACTCTTCTGTGATATGCTTGACTCATTGCCAAAAACAATGATGCCTGGCTTGCTTTCTGAACGCTTTTGATTACTGACTATATACAAATGAAGGAAAAGTTCTAAAGCAAGTTAAGCATCGCTTTTTTTTATTATTATTTGAACCTTCGTTAGAATAGCTATAATGGAATAAAATTTATTATTTTAGATTTTGAATTCAATAATATTTCTAATGGTATATAATTTGATGCTAATACTAGAAAAAAATAGATTAATGAGTTTTCAAATTTCAAAAATATGCTTTCAATATAATTTCAAAGGGTTTTCGCGATTTGGGTCA
The DNA here is from genome assembly GCA_019974015.1 of Nephila pilipes. NCBI lineage: Eukaryota > Metazoa > Arthropoda > Arachnida > Araneae > Nephilidae > Nephila > Nephila pilipes. Next base: position 159,065 of record BMAW01052727.1, on the reverse strand, counting down.
TTAGAGAATATGTCTTACAGACGGAATTTAAAAGGAAAAAAAGTACGTGTAGTATTAATTACTGTTGTAATAAAAATGACTTATAACCTATTCGAGTCTATTAAGCACCATAAGGAGGGAATTTAAAAAAACGACGAGGGACTCATTATGCTAGTAAAAATATCTTATATTCCAATATTTATCACGTTATATTAAATTATATAAATCAGACACTGAGACTGTGCGACGGTATCAAACAGCGTCCATTCACAATTACAACTCACACAAATTTGTTTCTTGAACTTGCAAGTAATCTTGGTATTCTGCATGCGTTAATTGTAGCATCACGAAATGAATTTCCCGTCTTGTTTTGACTTATCATTAAAAGAAATTTTGTGAATAAAACTGATAAAGCCTTTAACTAAATACTCTTTGCCTTACTGTTGTTTTGATATGAATTCAAAATCAAGATTAGAAATTCATTTGATTTAATACGAAAGCCAAATAACAGTCGTTTGAATACATTTCTTATACTAAACATGTTGCTTTAACAAATAACTGAAAATCATGTACCTCTCATACAAGCCATATGATAGTCCTAATTGTATTATCTAATGTAATCTCAGGAAAACACATTCATTGAATTTCGATATTCCCTTTCAAATTTGCAACTGAACGAATAATATTTCTTTGCTAGATACTAGATATGTATTTCCAAAAATGAAAAACGAATAATAATATTCAATTATCTGAACCGTAGATGATTTGATGACAGATGTATTTGCGACTTGATTCAATTTTCGAAAGGCCAAATATCTTTAAAAAATATTTTAAATAAGTATACTGCAATAACAAAAAAAAAAAATTGAAAAGCAGTACAGAACCCAAAAACTAAAGGATGATAAATTCTCCTTTTAAGTAAAACAACGCCAAGCAAGAAATTTCCAATTTGTGTCTGAAATTCTATAAAATCCTTCCTTTTTATGGACCGATCTCATTTTCTGTCAAAACAAAGCATGGTTTTTCGCTCTATAACAAGATATATCCACCGCCAGTGAAAAACAAGAACTCACCCTACGTTAGGTCAAAGATATCTCCTGACAAGCGAGTTACGAATCAATATTTAAGCGATAGGAGATCTTTTTCTGGAATTGAAACCCGTAAATCTCTGCCGTTCTCTAGATTGAATCTTCCGAAATAGAATGAATAGGGCCGGGAGGGAAAAATTTTGGTGTGGGAAATAGAGATGTGTGAAATAAGGAATTCTTATTTCTCGCAGAATATTCCGTCGGATGTATTTTAAACGCTTGGTTCATTCAGGAGATCGTTTCATGGTTTTGTCACTGGTAGCAGAATTTCAAATTCTGTTTCTTGATATTATTTGCATAAGCAATATATAATATTTATTGTTTTTCACGAACCTAGTTCTACAATTCTATTTCCGAATATAATATAAACAGTTTTCTGTGTCATATAAAGGAAATTCAGGTAATGGTTTACTGAATAAAAATTTAATCGCACATCGTGCATTCAGTAATATTAAACATAACTGTTTGGTACTCTTAGACTAAGATTTCTGTAAATTAATTTCACAGAGCTTACAGATGTCTATTTTTGAATTTTGCTTGAAACACACAGGAAAAATAATATTTGTTTCAGTTTTTATCTATTGTTTGAGGGGATCATTTCACGCAACATTTCCCCCCAATCCATAAAGTTAAAAACAACAAAATTTAAGGAATGTTTTTAAAACATTAACTGTTTCACATTCATCGATTATTAAGTGTACATTTATTGCACATTGTGAGTATTATTACTGTTATTTTAATGAGATGCTATTGTCTTACTGTCAAGTGACGAGGACGACATTAGAGCAGGCACCCCCTCTCCAAACGTCTATACCGCACCAATAGGAAGACATGGGACCTCGACCAAATTTAACGTTCATCAACCCCACTACATAGTGTCTTTAGTTGTCTCGGGGATCGAACCAACGACTCGATGAAAACAACTCCCGCCGTGAGCCCACAACCATGACTACTATGCTTGATGTCTATTTTAATGAAAGGTTTTTTCAAAACGATTATTCACAAAAAAAATTCCATGTTAAAATGTACACTACCACTTATCATTTTCAAACTCTTTCATATGTTTCTCTTCTTATCATTTTTTAAAAAATATAACTGATCAAAATTTTAAACAATGTTCTCATTAAAATACGAGTAATAATATCAGTATAATAAATGCACATGAAAACATTTGTGACTGAGCGACCAATCAATTTTATAAAAATATTCCTTAACTTGGTCATTACGGAGGTAGAGAAAATGCTGCGAAAAGTGATCTCCTGAAGCTTTGTCTTTTCTTGGGATACATCTGAACTCGTAAAATATTTAAATATTGCTACTGAAACAAACGAAAAAAATCTATTGTGATTTTTAATTGCTTTTTAGAACCCCTGAAGAGATTACCCTCTTTAGATATATATGGGTATCCTGACCTTCAGGGTCCTTAGTGATCTGTTCCTTTTCTATACGGCTTACCGTCTTTGGTTAACACAGGAGAAGTGCCTCCGGCATAACCCAGTAATCTTTGTCCATTTTCGAGAGAGAGAGAGACCTTGTCAATCAATTTTTCTTCCTTTTTTCAATTTCCTTTAACGACAAGATAAAACAACATACCCCTCTCGGCGTATCCAAATTCGGATCTTGTGCCATAAACCTGAATTTTCCCTCACTCACATTGCTTTTTGGTGGAAACTGAAATATAATTTTCATCTCAATAAATATTTGAGAAACGCCAGCCCTAAGTAGTGTAAACGGTTCGAGTGCACGTGGCCGCGCACCTGAGTGACTTTGCAAAATCAAAAGGGCTCAGTTTCTTTTATTTTTAGCTTAAAGTCGAATATACATTGAGATCATGTAAGGTAATATTGATTGCATTGATTTATTTATTGAAATAAAAATTTGTTTCAACAAATTTACTTCCCTTTATTAAAATAGTAAAAAACATGTAATACTTTATAAATTATTTATTTAAATTATACCTAAATTTTTTTATTTTTCTGGAAATAATATCATCCTGACATATAATCGTAGCATCTACAGAAAGATTTTTTAAGAATGAAAATACTAAAATTTAAAAAAAAAAAGATTCTTAAGACATTGCATTAGACAAAGAATAAATTACCTATTTAGCCATTTTCTCAATCGAAATAGAATTCTTCCCAAACCTAAGCTATGATAATATTATAAATATATCACATAATGCATTTGCTAAAGCACATGTAGAAAAAGGAAACTAAAATCATATATTGTCAGTTTATATTCTAGTAACTGGAACAGCAAATTGCATTATAAAAGTACGCCGGTGTCAAAATGTTTCTCTTAATTGGTAATTCAGTAAAAAATGAAGGAAATCTAAGTTGGAGTAGGGGGAAATATGACATGTAATAGTAAAATGGTTGTAAATGTTTAAATTAAGGTGAACGAACCATGATAATCATTTCTATAATCCAAAGAAACAGTTTCAAAGAAAACTGGACATGAAGAGAATTCACGCTCTATTAAAAAACAAATCAATTAAGAGTTGATACTGGAGTTTAATATGGTGGGTAGTCACCTCTGGCAGCCAGACACACTGCACAACGATTTCTCATACTTGTTATGACATTGTCGATGAGTTTCGCGTTCAAAGAGTTCTTTTCAATTCTGAAATATATAAGGAGAGTTTGGTGAGCGCTGAAGGGCTGTAAGTTGTCTCCCGAACATATCACACACACTCAATAGGATTCAGATAAGGTGAGTGAGCAGATTACAGCATGCGTTAGAAATTGTCTATTACTTCGATCATGCTCGAACGGTGATACGGCAAATTATTATCCATAAATAAGAAGTCACGACCAACTGCGCCTCGAAACCGACGAACACAAGACTCAAGAACTTCATCTTTGAATATGTTAGCAATCGCAGTCTCCGTCTCCAAGATATGGATGTTTGTTCAACTCTCTAACATGATGCCTGTCAACTCCATGACTCCCCGTGACGGGAATCGACGTCTTTCCGTATTGTTTCCCAGATAAAAATGAGAGTGCATTCTCTCCATATCGTTAACCAATAAGAATTAGTGTTCAATGTAAAGCAAGATTCGTCTCTGAATATTCTATTGGTCAACTATACCCAACTCCAAAACTGATGTTACAAACTCCTGTTTAAACGAACGTACTTATGCGAAGCATGAGGGGAACGCTAGTCGTCTGGCGTAAAGACTGATGTGTTTGAGTTCCTGTAAACAATTTGTGAGGAAACACGTATTCTTGTTGAAGCTCGGAGGGCTGAACCCTGGTACATCAGTCCTTATGATATCGCGCAGTTATTGTCAAATATTGATTTTAGCGATTGGTTGTGACTCTTCTTTAATCTAGTACTGGGGATGTCGGTTACCAGTACCCACACTTTCAAACCTCTACCACGATATTTGAGATAACACACTGAGGCAGATTCAGAATTCGGAACATTTCGATTTATGGTCGTTTGAGAATTCTAAACATGCATCCTTCCGCAAGCATGTCTAATCGCCATCTCTGTGCCATCGTTCATTCCGTTAAATCGTTAACAACGTTCCTTTGCAGATGAATTGCACAGAACCTTTCTGAACCATGAGATTCAGTTTATCCACGTTCTTACGTGCGAAGATGTTTTGCGCATGACGGCTTTAACTGAAATCTTTTGCTCGAAGACTTAGTTTCATCTTCAACAGATGATTCTCTAACAAATTCACCAATATTTACTGTGGATAATATTTATTTTGGAAAAAATTT
>BMAW01052727.1:103084-154205 GCA_019974015.1 Nephila pilipes | reverse complement strand
TACAAAAGTGTGTAATATTTATTTTGGACACCTGTGAACATGAAACAAATATTTTTGTTACTTAATTTATTAATAATTTTAAGTGTGATAGAAATGTTATATAAAATTTTATAAAAATAATTAAATTATTTATCAGGAGATAAAATGAAAAACAAATAACTATTTATTTGTACAAAATGAAGAACAAATAACTATTTATTTGTACAAAATCTGTTTCAAGGTCCCGCAAGTTCACTTTGCACCGGGCTCACTTTTGTTCAGACTGGCCCTGTCTTTAAGTACATAGCATTTCATTGCAAATAATTTTTTAACCTATTGTCTGCTAAAAAATTATACATTTCTGAAGTATTAAAAGAAATTAAAGTAATAATCTAAATTGTAAAAAAATATTTCATGCACATGAATTTGAAAAAAGGTACCTAATATTTAGAAAGAAATAATAATTTCACATTTTAATTAATAGTAATGAAATTAAGAGTAAAAAGAGATCTAATTTCTTAAAAATATTTATAAATAGGTCCGATAAAATTTAATTTATTAATTATTTACTATACCTTTAAATTAGTAGAATTAATGAAAGTATTTTTAACACATACATATCAATCTCGAATTTATGAATTTTTTAGTGAATTTAATATGAACTATTGAGCTTGAATCTCCTTTTGTGACACTTTTAAGTGAAAATTATCCTTTTTATTGAATTCAGAAATCATCATTAACCTCTTAGTACACATATCACGACACACATTTACATGTTCATTTGAAAGGTACTTTACAATTAAAAAGAAAATTTTTATTTAGAGTTCGGTGAATGTATTCATAAAACTATCTTTAAAAATGCGCATACATTTGATATTCGTTGAAATTCGCATTTAAATGCGTTTCAAAATCCTTAATCCTACGATGTCAAATAATTTACTATGATGGAAAATAATTATTTTTTATAAAAAAGAATTTTTTGCAATTAGTGCTAATAATTATTTGAACAAATCGTCTGATGGCAAATTTTCATCTATCACATACAATCAATTCGTACGAAAACTATCAGTTGCTTTTTGTTAAAATCATAAGAAATTTTAAAAAATTAATTCTTAAAAATATCATTTCTTATAATTATAAATTACATTTACCAAAAAAGGCTTACAAATAATTGTTGAATATCAAAAATTTTTAATAATAAATAAATAAATATAAAGTAATATAAATTTAAAATGGTTATATCGGAATAATTCAGAGACGAAAAGAAGTTATTGGAATAACACATCTGCACTTCCCATAATAAATTAAATTTATTCAAGTTTTACTACTATCGCTATTATTTATTTTTCTTCTATTAAGATGACAAACAAAATTTACAAAAACATACTGATAAAATCTCCTTTCCTCGTAAGAAAAGCTCTAGTCTGAAACTGGTAAAGAATAGAGAGAAAAGTTAAAACTGATAAACACAGTGAAAGGTCTCCAAAAATAAAGACTGGAATTTCATAGCTTATCGATTTTTACATTAAGCTTTGCGATTTATTTTTACTTCTTCCGCTCTATGTCTAATAAAGATTTAGATACTTAGCGGTACTAAAATTCAGTGCCTATTCTTGACCATTTTCCCACTCTTTCTATGTACGTGAAGCCGTGGAACAATTTTTTGGAACATATGGCGACAATGTAGTGGGTGTAGAATTGCTCGAGTAAAAGAAATGGTAATAATGGGGCTCCACGCGAGGTTCGCGAATTATTTTTGCACATTCTTGCTAAACGAAATTAGATGAGAGGAAAAAAGTAGAATGCCTACATAAAATGAATAATTTATTATTTTTTAATTCATGTATTTAAATGTTACAGATTTTACCAATTACTTGTTACGTAGAAGAAATATAGCTAAACATTTTCATTTTTCGAACATTTGAAGACAAAATAGAGCGTCCAGAATTACTGATTAAAAGGAAATGGTAATAACACTAACCTGAAGCTGGTAGACAAAATAATAGAAACAACTGATGAAGAAGTTTAAAAGTGGCTCTTTTGAAATTTTTAGTGTGATGTCGTAAGCGTCGCTTTTTGCTAGATACATTCGAGTAGAGAAGAAATTCAACTACGTAATACTGAGGCAAGTGAGACACTAATTGTGCAATATTATTTTTAAGATGTCAGATTTCAAATATTTGCAGAAAGGCTTGATTATTGGTATTCGCCTAGTAGTAGATGAGGGTCTAAAATAACCGAAACGGTAGGTTAGGATAGGAAAACTGAGTCTAAAATTATGGGTAGGTATGGAAAACAAAAAAATGATTTATTTCTAAATATGGACACTTTAGTTGGAAAAGGAATTTATCATACAGAGATCAAGCGAACAATGACATGAATCTTTCACCAAAAACCTAAATCATCTGCAAAACAATCAAATTTTCAATGAGAACTTCTTTAAGGGAGTCTGTTATTAGATGATTTTTCTTCTCGATGTCGACAAGCAATACCGGTATCATGGAAGTATATAACTTTGTCTTCTTGATTAATTGCTTGAAGATGATATAAGCAAATTTCATTTTGGATCTAAAATATGTCATTTCAAGCAGAGCAGTTCGTGAAAAGCTTCACACATTAGATATTGATTCCCTTGTTGCAAAGCGCAATCCCTCTTAACTATCAACACCACAAAAGCGCCTACCGTGGTGCAAAAAGCACCAAAACTGCAACTGTGATGAAGAGAAAGAAGCAATTTGGACTGATAATTTGTTTTTCCCTTTGTTTTCAACCACAGGAAGAGTTTATGTCAGACGACGTCCCGCAGAAGCATTCTATCTTAACTGTTTGGCTCTAATTGTAAAATCTGGAATTTCCGAAGACGTAGCGTGCTATTTCTTGGCAATCTTCAGTACCAATAGTCTTTCTGAAGAATTAGGTAACAGCAAGAAACCTATATGAACGTACTTCAATATCACGTGCAGTGAATTCAATGGCTATCCCTTGTTGCAGGAGGATAATGTTCAAGTCCATATAGCATAGTGCATCCCGGGTAGTTGAATGAACATAATTATAATATGAAACAATTACCTTGGTGCCCTCAATCACCAGCTCTTAATATTATTGATCCTTTATAGTAATATTTTGAACTACGAGTGAGAGGTCTATTTCCTCCACGTTTATCACCAGCCAGATTCATGAAATAGTTAACAGGAGTAATGGTATTAAACACCATTATCTTGCATATTCGATGTCTTTCCCACTACTAATTGTTGATGACCATAATGCTCATGAAGGTACATTACCATACTACTAAGAAAATTAATAATTCTGATTTCAAGCGCTTTTCTTATTTTTTCTACCACTTTGACATACGAAACATATGTACTGTTCCTTTTTTATATTTAAAGAAGAAATAATGAATACAGAACTATTGAAAAGTAAAGGTATTGGTAATTACGACAATAAACATGAGTTACAATGCAAAAAAAACGTATGATACTGTTCATTCTTTTGGGGATGAAAATAAAAAACTAATATAAAAAATTTAATTGGATGAATTTAAAATTTAATTTTGAAAACAGTGATAATGAACTACTGGTATTTTCACACTGACCGCTTTGCAATGTTCGGTGCTTGTGGGTTCGGTTGATAGTTCCACATCTAAACGCAAAAACCTGCACACTTGCCGCCTTCAAAAGTATTTGAACAATCAATCGTATAGGAGAAATGCTCATTTTCTTGAATTTATTCAACTAATATGAAATTATCCATCACACTCAGAAAAATCAACAATAAAATAGTATTTGAAATTCAGAGGATCTGACATACATTGCTTTGATTGGTTATTTACAGTTTGGATCGAGCGTTCTGCAGAGAATTCGAACTCAAATTATTCAAATTCGAATTCTACGTACAGCTTCTTCGTTTCGCCTGGAGCTAAAACTAAGCGGCGAGCTCCGCACAACTTTGCGCCTAATCGAAAGTGTGAAGGCACAAAACGATAAGTATAGGGAGAATATATAGAATGCAAAAATGTACTATATATATATATATATATATATATATATATAAGTTTAACTTCAAAAATTAATTTTCTTCAAAGCAAATTCCTACAGCCGCTTAATTTGCAAATAATTTAGACTGTCAATTTGAAATTCTCTTTGAAGCCTAATACTCATAAATTTGAGCCATAGATTAATGAAGAGGCTGACATCTATCGGTATTACAATTGATTAAATATCATGTTTTATCAATAAATTAAAAATTTGTATTTGTATTGTAGCATCAATATGCTCTGAAAACTTTATGTCAGAGATTAATATACCATAGATTAATTTTTAGTCTAATACATATGTATTATTTAATAATTAAATCATGTAAAAGATGAATTATTGAATCTTAACCCAAAAAATTTATAAAATAACCCCCCCCCCCCAAAAAAAAGCTAAATTTAAAGGCTTATGATATTGAATAGAATATTTGAGCTTTTATTAAATGTTTAATCCAAAACATTTTTAAATAACTTTTTTCTCTTGTAATTTTATTCAATTGCAGATCGAATCGAACTTTTAAGAGTATGCCATCTTTATTTTTTTAAAATTCGAATTCGTAGATGATTGCATGTCAATTTCATTTGAAAAACTATGCTAGAAATAGATTTGTTTCTCCGAACTGATGAATTTGACAGTTACAGGACATTAACATTTCTCGGCATCGAAATCAGTTGAAAACGGTATATTCATTAGACACATTATATGAGACATTACCATGCTCTCAATCCACCAACGTTTATATCGATAATACATTTGCAAAATAATTTTGTGACGCCTTGGCATTCGTTAGCCATTATCTATTCGTAGGTTAGATCCAGTCTATTAAAACTCATAGGTTGGATCTGTTCTCACACTAAACGTCAAATGCTATACTCTTTTTTAACGTTAAGTGCATGTCTAATCTCGTTGTCCGAACTTTCCGATTTTTCTCCCTCCACTACTCTTACCTCTACTGATTCCTCCAACCATCTATAATTCACTTCACTTCATTACATATAGCAAAGATGATTTATGAAATTCTCAATTCATGGTTCACGAATCAAACTATGAAATAGAAATGTCCTTAATTGATAGGAAACATGCGTGATAACCAAACACAAAGAGAAGAGTTACTTTCAATTTAAAATGAAGCTTGTGGAAGAAGGAGAGGGATTCCTGATATCATTCGAGGAGGAGTAAGATGCCTTACAAGTATATGAGTTGTTGATTCGGTAATTAGTAAAATGTCTGGAAAAGGTATCTGAATAGAATTTCATACTAAATCTTCAATAAAAAATAATTATGTATATAACGTCTCATGTAAATTGTAATGAACGTTTAAGTGTTGTAAATATAAATATATTCCAAACTAAATTAGTGACCTCAGCCATTCACTGATTTCAATTCTTTTGATTAATTAAGAAAATTTTTCAACCACTGTTGCAAGAAGTGATTTAAATATCCTGGACTCTCCTTGTGTCACAAATTCTGTTCATACTGATATGAAGTCGTTGTTGTCATCATTGCCATAAAAAGTAACAATAGTAGAAAGTGAAATAATAGTAGTGTCATTGTGTGTAGTTTATACTTTTAAAGTTTCATATTGTGGTGTGGGTTTTAGACAAGTATCTTTTAGAGCTGCGGGTTTCTTTCTAAACAATTACATTTACGAGTTTTGCACTATATTTCAAGTAAACAGTCCCTTAACAGGGCGTTTGGGTAGTGCTCATTTATGTGTTTGTGATAAATACAAACGGTATAAGAAGAAATTTTAGAGAGAGTGAAATGGGATTCTTTCTCATTCAAAGCACAGATGAAAAAATTCGATGAGCATGAAAATAAAAAAGTTCATTCCAGTTTGGAACTTTTAGAATATTCTTTCGATTAATAACTTTCGAAGCGTTTCAATTTCTTTATTACGCTAATATTTAGCTTTAATTGCTATTATTTTATAAGTAATATATGGAAAAATTTCATTAATATAAAGTTCATTTCTGCTAATGATAATAATTAGACTGATGAAGTATCACCTTTAGATTCACATGAACTTTTATAATAGAACAATAATTAAAATTTATTTTCAGGAAAAAATGAAGGATAAAAATTATTTATTGCTAGGTAACACCGTTTTATATTGTATCGAAACTTTTCTTAAATTTAAAAGACTTAATCAAATAGCATCACAGAATTCCAAAATGCTACTCCAGTAATTTCCGGCATGAGATTTCTCTTTAGATTTCTTCACTTCAGTTCTGTCACCGAGAAATTTAGAAATAATGACACAATATTCGCTTCGCGAACGCAAAGGGAAAAGAATGAAAAAAATTGACAGTTCGCTCAATTTTGCTGAAGTAAGGAAAAAGGAAAAGAAGCTAAAGCATTTTACGAAGTGATGTCGGATTATATGAAAAAATTTGCTGAACTGTAGGGTTTTCGTGAATGCTGAAGCTCTATCCACTGCTCCATATTTATTCATAACTATCAGTTTTACTAAAACTACGTAACAGTTAGGGATTTATTTTAATGCTAGTAAAAATAATGAACTGTCTGCATTCTTTGAATTTCAAGTTAGTTTCCTACATTTTCATTTAATAATACTTTAATGAGAATTTTTTTATTCTTTTACAAGAGAATAAAATAAATTTATCCACATTGCTATATATTGAAATTCAAACATTTCATCTCATAGGAATATTAAGAATTTGCAAAAATAGTTATTCGTTAATTTAATGAAATTGAAATTCAAATATCTTAGACTTACAAAATTATTACAAAATATTTTCAAAAGTATTTTCATAAATTTAAATTGGAGAAATTTTAACACATACAGATTGTATAATTATAATTTTAGAATCGCATAAAATATAGAAATGAACACGAATAAATCAATATACGAATGATAAAGAAAACAATTTAATGGATCATAAAATACTATATATTGTAATGGTAATAAAACTAAAAACTTATTTCTTTTTCTTAAAGAAGAATTGAACAATATAATGTATAAAGTTGAAAATGAAAAGTTTCATAGTAATAAAAATAACTTCTAAAACAGTTCAAAAGAAATTTAAAAAAAAAAAATTTAATGCTATAAAATATCTAGATTTTTTATAAAAAGTAAGAGTTATTTCTCTTGAACTCTCTCTCTCTCTCTCTTACACACACACATACATACATATATATATATATATATATATGTGTGTGTGTGTGTGTGTGTGTGTGTGTGTATACAGTGGTGGCCAAAATTGTGGACACTTTTGGAAATTTTTTTGTTTTCTAACTTAGCATGCTTATAGAAAATGTTACGTTTCACAAAATGCAAAGTCGCATATTCGCAATTCAAAAAAGGTTAAGCTGCAATATTTATCGATATACATTAGCAGTGAGTTATCAATACTTATATTGGTAACTTTTATTTTTTATTACAGATTCACTTCGATGTTTCATTAAGCTGCTATAGATTTAAGCTCTTCCGTCATTATTACATGATACCAAGAAATAATTATAGCTTAAATTAGTTCCTTTTTATTTGATGGGCGCTTCGTTCGGACAAGAGTTTTCAAACGGTGCCACAACTTTTCGATAGGACTGAGGTGAAGACTGTTTCCTAGCCAGGTCGATAATTCATTGCTCTTTGGACAAAACCTTTCTTTCGATAATTTTGCTGTGTGGTAGGGAGTAGAATACTACTGAAAAATAAATGAAGAATTGTTGGGAAAGAGATCCCTAATGGAAGATAGAGGTTTCGGTTCTAGAATAGTGTCAATGTATTTTCTGGCATCCAGTGTCCCATCGATGACATGAAGCCGACAAATACCATCTCTGACATGCATGATCAAATGATAACACTAAGTGGGTTCTTCACAGCTACCTGAATGCAGTCAAGATGCAGCTCTTCTCCCATTCTTACGTCTTACATGTATTTTAATCCATCACTACCGAATAGCTATATCTTAGTTTTCTCGCTCGATATAACTTATCACCACTGATTATCTGTCCAATTAATATATTCCTTTGTCCGCTGTAGCATTTGTTTCGCTAATGTAAATTGAGATAAGGCTTATTTTGTAGAATTATACCTTTTTGTCCATCATCTGTTAATCTTTTGATTGTTCTTGAACTGACAGAAAAACCAGCATCACTCAGGTCATTTCTGATGGCCGTTGATGACATTCTTCTACCTTGAAGACATAGTCTTTCTATTCTTCTGTCATCATCAGACGTGGCGCAAATTTTTCGGCATTTTCCTGCTTTGTTTTTTTAGATTTTACTTCTGATTAATTTTTTCAAGGTTGAGATGTTTATTAAATATTCTCAATTTTTAAATTTTATCTTACTCTACCTTATTAACAATTATTGATTTTCACAAAATTTGTTACTATTTGGCAATAGTAAAAATTTTTGGAGATTCTTACATAAAAGATTTCTTAAACTATATGCACAATAAATCTTAATCGCTTACATACATATGTCACAGGACCTAATGAATTGGTTTTTACATCTATTTTAAAAATACTTCGCTCTTCCTACAAGCTTGAATTTTGGTATGTTTTTGTTTTAAATTTTTCTCTATAATCTTTAATTGAAAATTTTTCGTTTTAATTTTTTGCAATTGGGGTATCTAGCCTTTTCTTTTCTTGTTTCCTTTGCTTAATCTATAATAATTTGCATTTTGGAATGATCCCAGTTTTATCCAGCAAACTGTACTTTGGGAGGCTTGGCACCATAGACCATATTTAACCTCCCAATTCCTCACCCGGTCTGAATGTGCATGCTTTGTTTTGTTGCGTATTCTATTTGTTTCCATTTTTACTCAATTATTTATCACTACACCTAATATATATATATATATATATATATATTAGGTGTAGAAATAAATTTTAAAGCGTGTTTCAAAAAAATTAATGTATAATTGAAAGCTGAGAAATAATACATTTATTCTTCAAAATATTCTCCGTCATTATATAACACCATCCTCTATTGGTCGCGTAGCTGAGGGATGACTCAGTAGAAAAGAACAATTCGTCTTTTGACACGAAGAAATCGTCAAGCACATCAGAAGTGTAGAGAAGAAAAGCCATTGTGTATCGACTGGAAGAATTAATAATCTGAAGAAATTATGTCGGGGCTATATGCAGAGTGTTCCGAAACCTCCCTGTCAAGCATTATTAGCTAGTCCTTGACTAGTTTTGCAATACGAAGCTTTGAGTTAAAATGGAACAATTTCATGAGGAACAAACCTTTGCCAGGAATAGGAGTTGTTTAGTTGTAGTAATTGTTGCTTGTAGTGTTCAGCAGTTATATTTAAACCGCTTTCCAAAAGTCCGTAATAGACACACCCTTAATATCCCACTAGATGCAGAGAACTTTCATTGCAGATAATGGCTCATTTCAGCTTTGATGTTATTACTTCGCCGGGATTCTCCCTATGTTTTTTTTTCATTTCTGATTGTCATAACATAGCCATATTCATATCTCGTCATGATTTTCTACAAGAATGATTTTCTGGGTTGCGTTTTTAGAAGATGCATGCACTTCTAGACACGCTCATTCTTGCTCTTCTGGCTCTATGCATGTGGTACCCATCTTCCTGCCTTCTAAAGCATTCCCATTGCATTTAAACAATTAGTAATAATTTTTTGTGGTGCTACTAATTGTTCGGCAAGTCACTTTGCGTTTGAGATGCATCTTGTTTGAGCAGTGCTCACAAATCTTCAAGCATAGTCTTCAGCGGAGCACAGCTACGTTCTCGATCAAAATCGCCATCTTTAAAATGTCGGAACCAAATTGCACATGTGTTTTTCGATACGATTTCCTCCCCAAGAATAAATCAAATTAATTGGTATGATTTTCCAGCAATTTTTCCTTGGTGAAATTTGTAACAAAGGTAGTGAACTAAAAAATAACTTATCATATGATATCTTTCACCTTCGAAATTCAACAACACTTTCAATGTTCTCCCTATTTTCAGAGTATCTATTTGATAACTCTGAAACTGTACCTATCACATGATGTAATAGCAGTGTACTGATTGTTATGCTATTTCGCAATAGATGTCTCACAAAAGTCTTTATAAACTTCTTACTATATTCAATATATATATATATATATATATATATATATATATATATATATATATATATATATATATCAAAAGTAAGTAAATGGATATATTAAATAAACTAATATTGTAAATCCTAAATAATATAATCAATTAATATCCTAAAAATCTAAATTTTTGTAGAAAAACAACTATAGGGAAACTAAAATTAATTAAGAATAGGAAGTACTTAATTTAAAAGTAAGAATTTGTACTTATTAGATAAAATTACAGTAAAATCAAATGTACTATTATAGTATATACACTAGTAACCAATAAAATCATCATCATCATATCCAGAAAAAAAATTAAAATTAATGAAAAAAAATTAGAATAAAAGAGAAATCCCACAAAAAGAGAAATAAAATATTGTAAAAAGTAATTCAAATTCAAAACAGAAAATTTTCTTGCAATTTGAATCAACTAATAAAATAACGAAACACAGCATTCATATTCTCTAATAAAAAGGCTATTATAGGTTTTGGACTATGAAACTAGTTTTATAGAATTCTAACCATCCAACACAGCTATTATTTTACAGTTACAAGGATAACTATCAAATAGAGATATAGACGTCTAAATCGTTGCATATTAGAAAAATTAATAAATATAATATAGAATAATTTTTTCTCTCTCTCCCATAAAAAGGTAACCATCAAAACATCTAACTTAAGTGAAAAACACAAAATGAACTTATAAAGGACGTAGGTAATGATATGTAAAATATTACCACAGTAAAACAATTTTATAAACATACTGATATTTTGTAAATCAGTGACAACATGTAACATAACCATATGCGTGTATTTCTAGTGACATTTACTTTAAATTGCTGAATTTCTTTATTTTCCTTCATCATATTTCCCTATTGTTCGATGATACTGAATAAAAAATCCCATTCAAAACGAATAAATTGAAAGAGAACGAATAACAAATTCCATACATTTTATTTTTCTTTTCAATTACATACCTCTTAAGTTACAAAGACAAGAAATTCGATACCGATACGAAGTTTACCAACCTCATTAGTCATGGAAAAATGTAACCACTCATTTTATTTGTAACAGCGAAATAAGCAGAACCTCGTAAAAGCAATCTTTCGAAAATACTTGTCCAGGAGGTGTTCATTAAACGTAAAATATAGCTTCACGTTTCAACGACTTTGCTGGTTTCAGGTTTTGTCATTTACTCTTAAGTTACTGTCTCGTAGTTTTAAATAAACTCTCCAGTTAAATTTCATTTTTCATCGTCATTTTTGTTTTTCACCGTGATAGAATTTTGAGTATGCAGCGGAATTCGATTTTAATGACTCGCATGCTTTCCTCTTACCTTTGTTACTCATCTTGTCATTTTGATTCAAATCATATAATTAAAATACATTGTTCCCAATATTTTGCTTGGGCATTTGTCTCATTAAATTTTAAATAAAATCTAAACACATTCCTTTGAGGTTTATTAAGAGAAATTTAAAATGTCATAATTATAATTTTTAGTTTTTCTTTGGTTTGGTTTAAAATGGTTTTTAAATTTTGTAATTATAATATTATTTGTAATATTATTTTTAAATTTAATTTTCTTTCCCTTTTTATATTTTGCTTTTAAATTTCTTTTGTCTCTTCTAATTTTCCCCCATTTTGTTATTATATTTTAAAGTACTTCATTTATTTGGTTTCTTACATTGCGTTGTGCTTTTTCTAGCATTTTGTTTTGTTTGAATTTGTGGATTTTCCTTATTTTTATATAAAAATTTTCTGAAGGGAAACTTTGGCTGGTAAAACATGTTTAATATGCTAATCTGTTTTAAGCTAGATTCATAATATATAAATGTTACATCTCATTTTATTTTTTGATTTCTTTCTCTCTGTTGCTTCCGTTGTTTTTGATATTTTTGTTTGTACTTTCTGATATTCTGACGTTTATCTCGTTACTTTTGACTTGGTTCTTTTCAGAAATTTGTTCTCTCTCTTATTTGTTTTTTTTTGTGTGTGTGTGTAATTCTTTTATTATTATTATTATTATTATTATTTTTAATTTTAAAAAAAATACATTTTTCTTTCACTCTTTTCTTATACATATTTCTTTTATACTGATTTAAAAAATTATTTATGAGTTTTATGTGGACATTTATTATTTCATATAATAAAAATTGTTAAATCATTGATTAAAACCAAATCACAAGGCTTTATGTTAAGGTAGAAAAAGGTTCCCTAGTTACAAATTAAACAGTGAAACATTTATATAGTGTAGGATATAAAAGAGTCTATCGCAATATGTTAATTCTATTTAAATTTTCATTGAATAAAATAAGCGAAAGTTTTTAATTAATTGCTCAACATTCCAGTTTATAGAATCTAATTAATTTTAATCTTAAGTTCGTGCTTCTTTTAATTTTTATTAGATTATGCAAAAATGAAACATTCAGAAGATAGTTTTGAAGAACAAATTTATGTTTCGTTTCTGTACGATAAGTATATTCAAGGCTTACACATAATATATCAGAAATTAAGACATTCTAATAACTTTATAATTTAATGCTTATTAAATAATATTTTGTATCGTGAAGTTTTTACATTAGCATTTAATGTTGTTTGGATTATAATTGCTTTATAATTAATCTTGAATTTTATACAAGCATATTGTAATTCGAGAGCTCTCTTTTCTCTGGTACACAATTTGTTATTTCATCTGTTGAAATACAAAGGGAACCTGGATTAAGAAATAAGTGTTGTATTTATGCATGCATAGTTGTATATTAAAATAATAAAACAGATTTAGGGATTGAGAAACCCAGTAGAAATATTTATAAATATCGAGTCAAATAAAACTGAAATATGGCTTTATAAATATCATTTAATGTAACTTTAAAATATTTAGTACTCGAAATTGCTATAAAAACTGCATAATAAACCAATGGAATCAAATGCATTTGTTTCGATGTGCAAATCATTTTAACAATTACGATATGACGTTAAATGATGTAAATCGCCAAGCAATTAATTCATCTTTTTTACTGGATAATTTTAAAAGGTGTAACTAAACAAACAATATTTTGAGTGGTTTTTATTTCCTGACTTTCACTTCTGATTTCCCATTTATCTTTTAGCTTTTGCTAATGGGTGAAACATTCATGTTTGAATTGAAGACTTCTTAACTAAATATATATATTTCCTTTGTGTAAAATATGGTAAGTAAAATTATTTTCTCTTGAGATTGTTTTTCTGTTTTGTTTTATTCATGATTGGTTCCCACTAGAAATATACCCACGTTTATTCGTTTACAATTTGTACATTTCTTATTTACTTTTCAAAGAAGATTACTTCATACCAAAAATGAGTTTTAGCTGTATTAACCTTTTTTTCAGTTTAAATATGAAAGTTATTTTTGAAAAGATTAATTTAGTATATCAATGAATAAAACATATATGACGAAATAAATAAATCTTTCTTCCTTTTTTTAAATTTATTTTCCTTCTAATTACTTAAAAGAACAAGTTACCACAATTTTAATATCGGCACATAAGAAATATAGAGCAAAAATGAAGTACGAAAAGAATAGTGACTTTAATAAAGTTCTTGAAAATTTTATATTTCTTGAAATATTTTTTTACGATTATATAAAGTACAGAAATTCTGAACAAAACATTAAAGTCATGATATAAAATGCGAAAATGATAAAAGTTAAAAATTATTCAGACTCTACAAACATTTGAATAATAAAGTTTAATCGGCTGTTAAAAAAATATTCATTCAATTTGTTCTTCCAATAAAATCAATAGTAATCCAAATTAAATTAAGTGTTCTATCAAAGAACTTGTTTACTGAAAATCTTAAGACAAGTGTAATTAAGCCACTAAATCAGAGAATACAGTTTCCGCAATACTTGCCAAATCATATCATAAACTGATGACGTTTCTTTGTTATAGTTTTGAAAAAGAAACGACTTTATAGGCGATGATTGTGTTTTTTATTTATATTCGGAAATTTGAGTTGGTCACGACTGATCAGGTTTCTCTAGGAATCTAAATATGTGAGTGTGAATGTCATTTTTTTACAACGTCCTGTAAAAACATCTGCTCAATTTATATTTGAATATTTTTTAGCTTCTTTTTTACTTATTTTGAATCAAGAATATAATTTTGCAGTTGATATTTATTTTAACTCCAAAACCAATAGATACTTTTTGCAGTTAAGTTTATTGAAAAATCAAAAAGTCGAAGCAATTCAAGTAAAGATTCTTATTAAAGTTTAAAAATGCAAAGTTGTGTAACGTAAATAAATTACAATATAGAACAAATTCAAGAACTCATATTAAACA
Source organism: Nephila pilipes (assembly GCA_019974015.1). Lineage (NCBI taxonomy): Eukaryota > Metazoa > Arthropoda > Arachnida > Araneae > Nephilidae > Nephila > Nephila pilipes. The sequence continues at coordinate 139,799 of BMAW01052727.1, read as the reverse complement.
TGATAATTTTGATTAATAAATTAAATAAAAAAAGCAATTTAACAAATCAAGTTGAATAAACATAACTGTACAAAGAAATACAAAGCGTATCTGAAATTATAGGAATTAAGAAAAATTCAAAAATGAGAAGTCATGTAATTTAAATACGGTCTGAGACTCTGGACTGAGAATATATTGTGTTTAAGCTAATTCCTCGAATCCAACCATCATAACATCAGCGGCTACGATATCATTCATGGTACATAAACAAATATAGTTAAAACTCCCTAAATCGAGCAGTAAAGTTACATATAAATCATGTAGAAATAAAGGTATTCCATTAAAAATTATTTATATACATTGAAATAGTTTCTACTAAAAAGTTATACAAATTTTACCTCCATGAAACAATTGGATGTTTACAAACCTCCTATATAGCGAGAATAATATTATGTTTTTTAATTACTGATTGATTGATAGATTTTACAAAACTAAAGAAATTTAATAATCCTACCAAATTTAAATGCTATTTAAAAACTATATATACTGAGAAAATCACTATTTTTATTTTAATATCAATATTTATGACTAATGTCTAATTTTTACAGTAAATAAACCTACAAAAAATTTAAGGTTTAAATATCATTTCAAAAATTATAAAACAGATAGGTCTAAAAATATGTGTCGCCATCTGATGCACAGTTTAAAATTAATTTTTTTAAAATTCATATAACCAAAATTTAGAATTATAAAAATATTGTAGGGAGGAATATCTCCAAAAAAGGTGCAAGAACATATATCAAATAGGAGATATATATTTATACCGGCGAACATTGATGAACTGGAAAATGAAATAACTGCAACCATTTAAACTGTAACACTGAAAATGCTGTAAAAAAGTGCGTTATGAGTTCTCCCATAGACTGGATACCTTTCGTGTTTCTGGTGGTGTTAAGTCACATTGAATATTTATACTTTTTTAAACTTTGAATAGTTATTTTTAATTTAATTTGTTTCAAGCAGTTGCTGTTTCCATAGTTTTGTAATAGTTGCTGTTCAAATTTGATACTTTCTTTTGCATACATTCTATATAATGTATGTAATGAGGTATCTGGACGGTTTCGGAGACTAATTATGTTTTGATTGTGATGTTTATTTAATATGAGCATAAAAATTCTTTACCATTTTTTTTACTCTCCTAACTTCAACACCTCGCCATCGGGAGGAATTTGGGCCCCGGCAGATTTAACATGCATCAACCTCGGCTACACTGCCGGGATTAACGGGCAAGGATCGAACCCGCGACTGAACGAAAACCGACGTCCACGAATTCGAAACCATGACCTCTAGGCTACTTAATATTGGGGAAATAGGTGGGTGAGTGTTAATATTCTTAGGTCGTCTACCAATCTGGATGCACTAATCGACACCTTTCTCTTTTCCTGTTTACCCTTCTCCTTCTATTTGCTTCATTTCTAATCTGTAAACAACTCTTCGCACCAGTTTGCAGACGTTAGTGGAGCAAAGATCCTAGAGTTAGTGACATGAGATGTAGAATCACTGATTTTAGATGGGATATTTTATATGCCAACTTAAGTCTTTTTCGATGTTCGCAAGCATAAGTAAATATTTGCTTTAGCGTTCGGTTAATATTTTTAGAAGGATGAGTTCATAATAATTCTATGTACCATCGCTTTTATTCCAAAGATCCATTCGGCAATATTATGGGGCACATATCATGGAATAATTTGATTAGAAGGAATTTTACATCGATTTTCCATTAAAATGCCAATCAAGATGTAAAGACTTTACATCAGTTTTTAGCATGTTGGTATTATTGTAAAGATAGGATACAATGATTGGGGCGATATTTCCACACACATATAGTTCGTTAAAGTAAATATTTTGGCCAAATTAATTTAATTTGATAAAAACAGCAATCATAATAATATTGAAACTGGTATGCAATGTGTCATTGGTGTTCCCTTTTATCTATGAAAAAAGGTTATCAGTTTGTTTTGCTGAACAGTGGAGGATTAATTGATTTAATCAAAATAAATATATAAAACTTTCTTTACAAAGTTGTCTGGAATTTTTCGTTAGCGTGTAAATATGTGTTAAAGTGAAAGGAGAGACTTAAAGATTATATTATCAAATAAAAATACTTGTATAATCCTGGCTTATTAACACACATTATAAAACAAATTTTGATAAATAATGAATTTACTTATGTCTCTATTAAAATTCTACAGTTATATTCAGCTCTATTCAGTGTTTAAATGCAAATGGGAATTAAATTTTTTTATACAGACAAGGCCCTTAAAAATTGCTGTATTTCAGAATCTTAGTTCTGCAGAAATTTGTTTCTAATTCATTCAAAATATATATTAAACCATTAGGTTTATCAAAGATATCCTTTGAAAATATTCGATTATATTTTATAAGGGGACTCGGAGATGGTAAGGGACAGACACAAACTTTAGAGTATTACGCCTTCTTGTTCTGTCAAAAAAAAAAACTAATGTTTAATACTATTTCTCAAGTCATTTTGCTAGCCTCATGCTACATGTTTATGTATAAAGTGTAATGTAGTAATGTATTTAATATATGAAAAAGTACAAGGAAGTTATGTATATATATGTAGCTAATGATAATTTATTTCAATATGGCAATATTAAAAGTAGTGATTAAAAGACAGAAACTGAGCAAGATCGTCATCTGCTTTACAACCATCCACCGAATCTTACCAGTGGATATCATTCGTGTTTCTGATGGTAGTCATATAAAATAGTTAATACTTTATGAACTTTAAAATTTTACATTGAATTTAATTTGTCCAAAAAAAAGTTGTAACTTCTTCAATTCTGTAATATAACCTGTTCAACTTTGGGGTATAATTTTATAAATACCCTGAATTTTCAGTCTTAATGCTCGAGATTGATTATTTTGATATACAGGGTGGTAAATTCAAAAGAGTGCCCGTTTGTTTTTGTATTATCTACATCTATAATATACCAAGCAAGACTTTCAACATCATTACTTATTTAATATGTCTATATTTAATCTGCGGGTTACGTTGTGTTCACTTTCTAAATGCGAAAACTCATTTTTTAAAACATAAATTCGCGTGAATATCATTAGTAATTTTTAATCCGATTCTGCGCAAATGAATGAGCAAATCGTCGTCTTCTGCCAACGGTTTTATTATTTTTGAAAGCTCATTTCATAAAATTATGAATGACAATAATAAAAATCGTCTGCATGTACATATTCTGCTGATTTTAATAATTCTGAAGTGTACCAGGACTAACTTATATTGTACATCTAACTTATATTGCTTCACTTGAGATACAGGACAGTTACTGCTGGTTTCAATCACTCCATACACGTCAAACCTAACAATGAATGTGCTTAAGGAATTGTTTGATGTCCGTTTAATTAAAATAGGGCTCTGACCACCAAGGTCACCAGATCTCATCCCGTAATTTTTTTTGTGGGTTTATTTAAAGATACGGTTTTCCAAAGAAGTAATGCAATTATTGATCTATTTAAACAAATACCTGAAGAAATCTCGTCAATAAAACCAACAATATTGCGAAGTGTGTCAAAAAAAAGTGGTTTGACGTGTTCATTGCTTGCATTCAAAATGGTGGCGAACATTTTCTACATTTGCAGTAAGGAATGATAATGTAAAATTACCGCAGGATTAAGTAACACTAAGCGTCTCCATTTCTGTTTTACCTCACAAATAAAGCTGTAACAATTCAACAGAGTTGGAAATTGTCTCTCACACTTAAACAAGGTTGAAATAATAATACTTCAGTGTTAGAATAGTTGCCACTTCTGTCAGATTTATGAGTAATAAGAAAAAAAAAGCCATGAGTAGTTTTTTTTAAATTGATCCCCCTTGTGGCGTAGTAACAAATATATTTCGAGGCATACATTTTAAATCCAAAATCGTTTATTAACAAGTTCATATCACACTCATACAAATACATCAGAATTCATCTTACAGACCTCTGCTCTCGCCTAGGACAACGTCTCGTCTGCGAAACTGTCTGGGCGGGCAGCGTATCAATTTCCGCTGTAGCAAGAGAAGTGGCGTCAATCAAGTACAGAGTATATACCTTCCAAGAAAAAAGTATCAAAAAAGTGAACATACGAACCATGACGTCACACCCTCGTCATGGTTCGTATGTTTACTTTTTTGATATCAGCAGATCGATTGGGTGTGATCAGATCATTACATCAAGTGCATAATGATGAACAAAAAAAAATACTTGTGAACCTGGATTACAGGAATGAAAATCAAAAAAAAAATTACGCTTCAAAACTTAAATAATCCTTTATCACTGAATTAATTTTTATAATATTTTCATAGTAAAACAATTTTCAAAACAGTCCTAAAAGTAAAGGAAAAGGTTCCATGACATGTTGAGAACATTATGTAAATATCTGTATGGATCCTCCAATGATTTGTCTGTTTGACATACTCGGCCATCCTTTTTCATTTCCAAAACGTAAGATGTGCATCGTTCCGTAAATCTACTTTTTCTTTTCAAACGTACTAAGTTAACCGCAGGGTTTTCTTTTCATTCGAAATTCTCCTCTCAATTCCTCAATCCCTTTAAGCTTTGGAACGATTTAAGGGTGTTTCATGTTTAGTTTATATACATACTTTGTGCAGAATATATGAAATAACTGCAAAAAACTCCAAGTTTCAAAAGACTGATTGACGATGGTTACAATCATTGGTGGTTTATCTTGAGAGTCGTAAACTTATATGTCTATTTTATATTGCAAAAATTATTCGCTTATCTATATTGTTACGAACTCGAGATTTGCTTTTATGCAACTGTTATCTTAAAAGAGACATTTACAGAGATTTCGTCAATTAGCCAAGGAATATTTAAGCATTGACCCTCTAACATTGGTGACGGATTTGGCGACCATTTTAGTGCCTCGACTAAAAAATGTTCGACTTAGACGACAAAATGATGATTTCCGAAAGTGCTGGAATCTTGGTGATATCTTGACAGTGAAAAAAAGCTACTGATTTATCCTGAATTTTCCATGGGACCTCACATTTGACAGGAGCAGGTATTAATGTGCCATGAGTCTGAGCCGAAATCAGTCTGTCTTTCAAGCGCAAAGTAACGCTTTGGAAATTTGTCCGTAGTGTAAGATGGTTGCTGAACGTTATTACAAGAGCTGTCTTATATGTGTTTTTTTTGTTGCCATAAGTGTAGTTTTTATTTCTGTTTTGGCTCTAATTTATACAAGTACTGTATTTACTATTTGTATTGTTCCTGTCCAAGTTCTGTTACCTGTGTGTCGTCCTGAATATTTGTGAATAAAGCGTCGTTTGGCATTATCCTCCTAGTTGGACTGATTTTCACTCGCACCCCCCCCGCACGAATTAGAATTTTTATAATAATATATTTAAGAAATAGCAGACTTGTCTCCGTAGTAGAGTCGTTTTGGTTTCTATAGCATTAATACATATTTCAGCAGTAGAACCTTTCGAACGTTAAATGTTAATATGCTTAAAGGATTTGTTAAAATAAGATTTAAAATACACCCACCCTTCCATCAATATTATACTTATAATGACCTCGTTCATTTTACATTCGTCTGAAGCTTGCGATTTCATAATAAGTATCAAACTTTTCTGTTAATTAGTCAATAATTGCCTGTTTCTGTTATCATACAAAATAAGAGATGGAAAAAAATTATAACTTTTCTTAAGTCATAAAAACAGCCTAGGGACTAAAAATGTAATCTTAAGAATGTTCTGAATAGTAAATTTCTTTCAAGCTTCTAATTACACTCTGCGCTCATTTTACGTCTACTCCACCTAATTGAAGTGGTCAAGGTACATTTTTTTTCCAATAATGGCTCTTCTGAAACTAGAACGACGTAAATTAGCAGCCACGACCCTACTTTGTATTTCAATCCATATTTTGTATCATTCCATTCGCGGATATTCTTTGAAGTAATGAGTACATTATTAATCAATCTGATAAATGTATGAAGCACGATTAAAATTATTATCGATTTCTACTTTCGGTTTTCAACACATTTATTAATTATTTCAATGAGTTTAATAACGATAATTTCGATACAAATTTTTGCTAACGTTCAATATTTTTTTCAAAAGTTTCAATTTTCTCTCTATTAAGAATTGGTTTGTTTAACTCTTAACCGGTCATAAAGGATAGGCATTCATTTTAATTATGATGCAAAATAGCATGAATGCAGAAATATTCTGACTTATAATCCATATTATCACTTTTCCAATATTTGTAACGAAATTTAATGGGGATCACGCCACTAGCAGCGATAAAGCGCCAAAAATTGGCTGGCTCTGATTCGAGAGACTTCAACGGGTTTTTTTTTTTTTTTTTTTTTTTGGAGACAAGAAGAGACGACAGAAGAAACGAGTCTCGACTCTCAGACGACCGTGCGGTAATGCTGAAGGTTATGTAATTTGTGTTGCGATACTTCTATGTGTTTTATGTTTATTGTGAATGTGATGTTTTGTTAAAAAAAAAAGTAAATAAGTGACAAGTGTCCATCTTATATGCTGATTCTTATATATTAAACTCATCAAATTATATAATGTTAAATGTTTTGCTGCGTGCTTTTACTTTAATCTCCTAGATCCTCATTGAGTATTTTCATTTTGCTTCATCTTTTCTTTGAGTATATAAATATTTTCATTAGCTGCCACATTGCATAAATTAGGAGTACAGCACTTCAAGTTTATGCAATAGCATTCATTATACATTAGTATTCAAATGCGATATTCTAAGCTCTCGGACAAATTGTAGCTTACTCATATCAAAATAAGGACATCACGAGTAGATTAATAAGAAATTAAAGCAGTTCATTAAAATTATTTCTGTCCGTTAATTATGATATGAAACACTAATTGAAATTTTCAATCTCCCCCTCTATATAAATATATAGTACTCCTCGATAATCCGGAAGATACCAGACCGAGATACCGATAACATCGGATAACTGGAAAATTACTAATAATAACATATGTTAACAGCAAAATGTACTTATTATTGAAAAAAATAATTACAGTACGCGCAAATAAAGTTATAACACGAAATAGTTGTAACCACAAAAACGTGTATTATATTACATTACCAATCAATATTATTTCATTGAATTAGAAGATACAAAATAACACCTGTAAGGCTTAAGAGCCTGTGTGATTAATCTGGATAACTAGCAGGACAGAACAGGGGAAGTGCCGGATTATAGAGAGAGTGCTGTATTAAAATGTAACATATGTATTTGAGAATATATAGGGATAAATAGATTTTTAAAAGTGTAGTTTATGTAAATATTTAATATAATTTTTTAATGTTTCTTAAGGATGAAATTCACTTTAGTTTTGAGAATCTTTCAAATAACTTAGATAGAAATAAATAACTTTGAGTTATAAACTCATCTTGTACGAATCTGACTTTCTGAGGATGCTGGAACTACAATATGTACGAGTCCTCAAACTTGTAGAATTTTCAACAAATGTTTGGCGCAGTATAGGCAGATTTGGCACTTGCGCCATAAACCCACATTCGCTCAATCACTCACACTCACTACAAAATATGTATTCAAAATGTGCTAATATTTTGTGTGATGTAATATGCATATTTAATTTTTCTATATGAAATTTTGACACCTTATAGCGTTTCTTTAATATCCTGTTTCTCAAACTGCATGTCACTGCGAAAATTTTTAAACCTTCATTACTTTAATTTTTCTTTTCTTAAGATCCGTAAAGTATAATAAATATTCTGATGTCAATTAGTGAAATTCCAATAAAATTTTGTTCGTAAATGTTAATTGTATTTAAAATGCAAGATTCTGATAGCAAATAATACAAAATTAAATTTCTATAAAATTGAATTTGAAAATCCCAAAATTTAAAAAGTATGAAATTGGTATGTAGCTTCTTTTGCTCCTAAGATTCCCTTAACTGTTTGTAATTACGTTTCCATTTATGTGTTGCCTGTGATATAAAGTTTCGAAAATCACAAAAACATACATTTAATGATAGTTGCTTTTATTCATTCAAATCTTAATGGCTGATGTCATTCTATTAATTTGTCTGAATGATGGCTGATTGATTTAAATTCATTTCAATACAGTTACAACAAATAATATTCTGAGATCAAGAAACTAAAATGATATATAATATACAGCATTTATTTGATTTGTAGCGTAAGTTTTTGATTCTTATAATTGTGCGTCAGCATTGTTTCAATGCTGCCGATCAATTAATATGACTCAATAGTGACTTATTCATTTAAATTTATTTCAATACAGTTGCAGGATGAAAAATTCTGAGATCAAGAAGCCAACACAATATATATTATGCAACATTTATCTAATTAATAATGTAAATCTTTTATTGTTGTAATTTTACGGCAACAAATTTAACTGAATAATGACTGATGCCGCTCAATTTATTTGGCTGAATAAGGACTGATTTATTTAAATTCATTTAAATACAATTATATCATCTCAAAATTAGCTGTCTAGAAACCAATATTGCACCTTAATTATGCTGTATTTACCTAAAATAGATGGAAAAACCTAGCTTAATATGTAATTATGCTGCATATATTAATGTTAATGTAAAACTTTGGCACTGTAAAGTTATGGTGACATTCCTTAAATAACTTAGGCTCAAATTTATTTAAATATAATTATACTATCTTGAATTCTCTTTTATAAAAGACCACTTCAAAATCAAATAATGTTCTACTTCTTAAGTGTCTCATTTATGTGTATTTTATTTGTCTAAAGTATCATTAAGAGTTCTAATTTAAATATCAAAGATTCCTTACTGTTATTTTATTCTCTAGGGAAACTCAGAAAAAGTTCTTTTTTTCTCTCTCTCTCTCTTCAACTCCTCGTTCGCCCCTTTTTTTTCTTCTCAAGGGGAAAACTTCACCGAAATATTACTTCTTTCATGGCTTATTTTATTTCGTGAGCCTTTTTTTTTTTTTTTTTCTCTTTCTTTCCTGGAAAGTGTTTAGATGTGTTTGTAAGTTTCTTTTGCTGCTTTTTATGTAAATTTTTTTTATTGGGAAACCTGATTTGTAACTATCTTAAGGTACTGTGTTTTTTTTTAAATTGGAATGAATAAAGATAAAAAATTTAAAGCTTAAAAAATTATCCAAGTATTTTGAGTATTTTAATCTTGATTTCAACAATATACAGGTCTTGTTTTATCTGTATGAAAAGTTTCAGAGCTATGACATGCAATGATACATCTTGGAAGAAATATTAATGTAAAATCCAAAATTTTAATTGTGACTATTTTGTAAGAGTAATTTTTTCTGTGAATTGAGAAATTTGTGATTCAGGGTATACAATCAGGGCGAATATGATTTTTTACCAATATTGTCTCGTAATTCAAAAATCCCTTATTCAAATCAGTTATTAAAATTATCCATAAATCGATTTAATGAGGAAACAAATGTTTTACCAGTAGTTTCAGTACTTATGAAATAATGCCTTGTTTTTCACTTACAAAATCAATATTTTTTCTTCAAAAGGCTGTGAAAGCATTTGAATATATATTTATGAACATATCGTATTAAAATGTTCAAAAAGTACATTTTTTAATTTTTTAACTACAATACAGAGTCACAATTCCAGTTGTCAAGAGCTGATGGTAGGACTAAAGTGTGCCGCAGATTCCTTGAGATCATGAACCCAAGTGGTCAATAAGCCATTGTACGAGCTTGTGTGCTCCGTAATGGTGCTTACAGTCCTTACCTAGAATTAATTAAGTCATTTTGTCAAACTGAACTAACTATTGGCATCAAAAGTTATTTTCAGCAACTTGGAGAACCTTCGCAACCATTCGTAAGTTTCATGTACCCAAAAACGACGGAATTCACCAGCATGACAATGCGTCACGCCACCAGGACAAAGTAATTCACAATTCGTTTGAAGAATATTCTGGACAATTTCAGCAAAAGATTTAACTACCCATTATGAATACCATCGCTAGCAACGAGTCTCATCGAACATTTGACGATGAGACCAAAAAGTCAATTCGTGTGCAAAACCCTACACCTCAACACTTTCACAATTATTAACGGCTGTACAGACAGCAAGGCTGAATATTTCATCAGAGACCTTCCGCCAACATGTTGAATCAGTACGTCATCGTATATATATATATATATATATATATGTGTGTGTGTGTGTGTGTGTGTGTGTGAGAGAGAGAGAGAGAGAGAGAGAGAGAGAGAGGCATGGCTATTAAATAATGAGACTGATGCTGCTACAGAAGAAGAACGCATGCGCCAAATGCCAGTGATCGGCAACTGTTTAGTTTGATCAATCATTACAATGGTTCGATTCGCATCGCACTCCTATGGAGGAGGGTCCACTGATAGAGTTCACAATATATACATTGTAATGATTGGTTTGTACAAGTCTACGAGGCGCCTGTTCTATCATCAGATACATAGAGGATAATAGTATGTGAATTCGCATAATGGTTTGTATTTGTTAAATATTCTGAATCCCTGGCTAATTTAATCGGCTTGTAATATTATTCATGAAATAATTAAACTACTTTCGTAACAATATGTTTCTTTACTATCCACAAACACAACCTGCCTATCACACCCCATCTGTGATAAGGTCTTCCCATTTATATATATATATATATATATATTTGTGTGTGTGTGGAATAATATTAATAAGTACTGATAGCATATTGGCGTCTTAAGACACTTGCGCCTAAAACGAATCAACCAACTAATCGATCAAAAGAAATTCCGAAAGGTGTCATAGAATATATTTTCGATTTTCCTGTTAGTGAGATGTGTAGAAAGGTTTCAAAGAAAAGCCCAGTTACCATTGCCTAATATAGATGATCTTTAAAACAATTGAGATGTGCACTGACAACTAATGGTGCATATTATCTCATCGAAGAAAGATCTTATTTCTTCTTTTTAACTGTATTCCAGATGACTAAGGGAAAAAAAACAAAAAACGAAAATTACAGTTTGCCTTATGATTCTGGTACATAATTTTGAGTTCATAGCCAACAAAGGATAGAGTAACTCTAAAATTATTTTAACTAAATCATTACGAGCTAAAAATTTTAATAAAAGATTATGTTTCTATATGCCGAATTTGTTACGTATAGTATGTTATTTTATGATTTAAATAACATTTCGTGATAAGGAAAGAGCTTGAAATAAATTGACTTTAAAATGTATGGAAAAGAAAGCACAAATAATGAAAAACCTCGAAAGCTCTCAGAGACCTCTTATAGAGCTTTGGTTAGTTTATCCATTAGTATGAAAAACATTAAAAGACATAAAAAAATATTAAATTCTTGTTGCATTCAAAACACTTAAATCTATTATACATTTCATGGTTACAAAAATCCTTTAATCAATCGATGAAAATTTAATAATGCATATTATTAAATTTAATAATCCATCCTTCTAAATCTTGACTTAAGAATTTGATAAAAAATTCCCGGTTAATACTGAAGTTTCTTAAGCATTAAAAAAATCTTTTATCATATACATTTTATCATATTATAGAAATCAGTTTCTCATTAGCTTTACAAACCATTTACCGTCCATTAAATATTTTAGTTTTCACAATCGAAATAAATACATTAATCCGTCGTTCTAAGACTTGGCTTAAGATCTTCATAAAAAAATTTCTTTGTAATTACTTTTCTTATGAATAAACAATCATTTATCATCTTATGAATAAGAAAATCCAATTTTTCGTTGGCCTTTAAAACTACTCAATACACACTAAAATACTAATCTGTTCTTAATCTAAATAAATCAAATGTAGTTTTTTTTAGAAATAACTAAGAGTATTTAAATAAAGATTTCTTTCTTATAAACAGCCATAAAAAGAGATAAAACATTTTCAAAAATAATTCGTTATGTTAATGCTTAAAATTGAAATCTAAAAACGATTACCAATTCAAGCTATTTTTAATAATAATAAAAAAAAAAACCATGACATTAAACCAAAGAAAGAACTCCTTAATATTTTCTTTAATACCATTAAAATTAATCCTCATGTATTTTTATTGTTGATAAGTAACCTATGAATTTTTGCATAGTATTCAAAGTAGAATATTTCTCTTGTAAAATTCGGAAATAAAATATAAAAGTAAAAATAGCTACTTGGAACATCTTATACATAAGAAGATTATCCTCTGAAAAGAAAAATTGTTTCCTTCCATTCAAAAAAGAACATTTTTATGAAAAAAGTCGAAGCTTATTACACGCACTTTTCGCATACTTAATTCAACTCAAAAGTCTTTTTATTTCTTTTTTTATATTCCACTTCTATAGATAATGCATATGCATAGAAAATATCTAAGCCAACTGAAAGATAAAAAATAACACTCTTTCTGCTACAAAATAAAAAGCAGAAGCATATTTAATGGAAATGGAATTCTTTTTCCATGTATAAGAAAAATTCGTAAAAAAGGGAAAGTTCAGAAGTAAGACATTCGAAAAGTAACATTAGAGAGAGAAAAATAAGCTTTTTAAAATATAATTTGATTTCAAATGTTACATGAATATCATATTTTTCTTCCATATATTTTAGAATATTAAAAAAATTAAATAACTGGAAAAAATAATGATGGAAAGAATTTAAGAAACTTTGAATTATCCGTTAAACTTTACTAAATCCTTATTTATACCTAGCTTTAGTTTTTGTGCTATTAATTGAATCAAGAACTTAAAAAATATTTATATGATGTGAAATTTTTATCAGGAATTCTGAATATCTTAAAACTAATTTGAAATAATCCCTTTTGCCAACTATTAGGAAAAATTAGATAATTAATCAAGTCAATAAATCAAATTAATCAATAAAAGCTTCAAAAGAATTTCACCTTAAAACTTATAGTTGCATGAAAATCTAAATTTTGAAGTCTTTCATTTTTTTCAGATCATTCTGAAACTCAATATGCATTAAAAAGACACATAATGTTTATACCATATCATATTGTTCAAAAAATACTTGTTTTTGATGATAGAAGCCTTTGATAGGATACGTTGGTGTTACCATTGAGAGCTATCGTCTGTTAAAGTGAGCCAAAATAAATTCATTTAATTATTAGATAATTTTGATTCCAGTCGCGTTGAGTTGTTGTCGTCGTCATTTTCGGTCGATAAGACTTGGATTCATCATCATACTCTGGAAACCAAGCAACAATCAAAACAATAAGTTGCTTCTGGTGAATCTGCCCCAAAGAAGGTGACGATGGTCTTATCGGCCAGAAAAGTTATGGCGATAATTTATTCGACACACAGGTTGTCACCTAACCTTGGAAGGACTAGGAACCTCAACAGATTTAATGTCAAGGCTTAACTGGACGGAAACAACGCTGGCTGCAAGTTCGTGACCACTATTATTAGACGAGAGCACAGAACAAAGTCGGAGAGCAGCAAAAATGCATACAGGATGCTACTGTAACCGGTTCATATTGCAGCATCAAACGTTTACACAAGTTATCGACAATTGTGCAAAACTGCGTCTTTTTGCAGTAATTATGATACAAAAAGGCGCCAATCGCCAAGGGAAGTTTCAGTAGAAGAAGCTATTATACAGTCTGTTGAATAAGAACTGATTTCCAACAGAGGAGATTTTGTTCACCAGTTTGTTTCATGCTCAACAGTGTGGAGGATACTCAATGAGGTGCATTTGCATACTTTTAAGGGACCAGGGCATGCGAGGAATTATGAAATACCATAATAAAGACTCCTTGTTTTTATGAAATGTATCTTTCGTATTTTTAATAGAGTTAGTTTTTTTGTGACTTAATAATGATATTTTAATCGTTCTACGGAATTGTATAAGTAATTTTTTATTTGTCAAAGAACAAAAAGGTTTTTTTTCCCTCTTAATTCAAAATGGACATGATTTGTGAGAATATATGCATTTAGATACCACTTTAAAGAAATCTATTGCACAATATGGTTCCAAGTTTTTAATGATTCTATAAAATGTTCTCATACATGTTGTGAACCAAAAATGTTTTTTTCTCTAATGAATACCTAAATTTTAAGAAGTAATATTCTGTATCAAAATAAAAGAAAAAAATTAAAATTTCTAAAATTAAAAAATTCTATTCAAACAAAAAAAATTTCAAAGAAAATATACAGAGATATCATTAAACAATTGGTTTTTTTTGTGTGCATTATTTTACAAGTGAGGAGGAAAATATTTTACATTTTTAAAATATTATTTTTAAAAAGGGTACCTAAATGCAACTGTAACCGAAAAATCACTGTCATATTCAACTCAAATGGATAAAACACTTTTTGACTAAAACAAGTTATTTTATTGTTCTATGACATGATTAAAATATCCTTATTAGACATTCAAAAAACTTAAGCTCTACGAATAATTTTGAAACATAAATGCCATAAAAAAAAGTCTTAAATTCAGTATTTTATTTTCCTCTGCATGTCGTGTTCCCTTTCATTTGCAAAGTTTACTGTTCATACAACTTCGGCGAAATCACTGTATCAATTTACGATCGGTTGAACGCTAAAATCAGTTTCACGCGTGAATGAAAATTGTGGATTTACACTGTCCTTTACAATGTCATAAGTTCATTTCCATCCATATTCCTTTTCGTTCGTTTGCATTCATAAATTCTTTTTTGCTATTCTGTACACCTACACCAAATTTGAAAATTTAGTTCTAATTTCTTCTGTGGAACGCCTTGAGAATTAGATAAATTCTCGTGTAACACTAAAAGTTTTTATTATGAAAACAAAAGAGCAATATTCGATTTTAAAAAGAGTTATATTTGAAATTAAAAAAAAATCCCAGATATACAAAACAAAATAAGAGCTTTTAATGTACAATATAGCTCAATGGAAACGTTCCTTTGGGCTGCATCAAAATTTAAATGTCGAATCAGAATCGCGTCTGCAGAATTTTTTGAAATTTATTACAATTTAAAAACCACTTAGATCGTGGAGTATTAAGAAAATTTATAACTTTTTTTCTTTTTAGAATCCCTTGTGTGTCTTAAAACGTTGTATTTTTTCCCAAAATGGTAATTATATTTTTAATTTTTGACAATTAGCCTTGTAGTATTGAACTGTGTTTGGCGGGAATAAAAAAAAAAATTACTGATTTCGGATAGACATTTGAAAACGAATATCTTGTCGAAACGAAAAAATCCTCATTTATAACGGTGCTTACTAGCATGGCGAAGAATCGGTTAACACATCACGGTATTTTTAAGGCTCCCGTCTACCGTTCATTTTGATTTCGTAGACTGAGTATTAATCCTATGGGATTTCAACTTTAATTCTCACCTCTTTATTATTTAATCTATTTGAATACAATAAAGTGCATCTGAAAGAGAAAAAAGTAATGAATGCTTCTGTGGAATTATTTTTTTCCTCCGATTCTTAAAAATATTTTTACCCCTATTTTAGTTATTCGTTTGCGAGTTTCTTGGTCTTTAAAAATCGGAAGGAAAAAGTAATTATATTGAAGCATTCGTTATTTATTGCTCTTTCAGATGCACTTTATTGCATTCAAATAAATTAAATAGTAAAGATGTGAGAATTAAAGTCAGAATCCCCCATAGGATTAACATTACGTTCACGAAATTAAAATGGTGAGTAGACGGAGAATGGTGTAAGACAATGCATTACAGTGGGTTACCTGCAATGCATTGTCTTCATACAAAATATATTATGTATATAATCAAAGTTTTTTAACAACTCAGAATTCGATTAAACTATTTCTCTTAAGTAAAGAAAATCTTTAGAAACACACTTATATAGTTTATTCCAAGTTAATTGAAATCTGAGTTTCAGAACAAGATTCCTACTTCAGATAAAATCTTTCACTGTCAAATACGAAAATGGGCTCAAAGCTTTATTCAATTCATTATGGAAAGAAAGCTCTTCTTTGTCTCTTCAAAGATTCCTTTCGCTCCCGACAAGCTTCCAAGTCTTACGTTCGCGTGTCCCATTTCTGCCCTTTCGTTAGAGCATTAACACTGTACTAATGGATCTGGCAGCATTAGTACATTTCGAAATAACAGTCTTCCAAAGTAAATAGTCTTCAAAATTAATCTCGTTAGCAGCAGTGATGAAAAAAACTCTCAAAAGTGTCAAAATGGTCTCGAATGAATGTCTTACGTATGCAGAATAAATATTTCGCATTCCTTTAAAGTATTTTCGCAATCTTGAATAGTTCTATACATTTCCTAATATTTCACAATAACTTGGAAAGATGTGACGGATACACGACATTTTTAAACATGTTTATTAGAAGGTATTACTTGTATTTATTGAATAAATATCGGATTCGAATTACGCAGGTTTTGAATTAAGTACAGTGATAATGCTATTGAAAATGAATTTAATAGCTTCGATATAAACGAAGATAATATTTAAGATAGCATCAAACTTACATATTTCGCTTCATAAGAGAATTTCGTGCCATATTCTGCATTGTTCTACCCGACAGTGTGTTAAAACCAAGAACTAAACAAACAGCTCCCAGTCACAATGCTTATAGAGCATAGGTGGTTCAAATAGTACCTGTTTTTCAAGATAAATGGTGTTGTTCAGGCAAGTTAGTGTTACCGATGTGTGTAGCTCTCCGTTAAACGATGCGAAAAATATTATACAGATTTATATGTTAGTTTCAATTGCTTCCGCGTTGAGTTATTGTCTTCATATTGTGTCGAGTTATCACCGTTTCATGAGACCTGGATTCATCATTGTACACCGGAAGCCAAGGAACAATCAAAGCAATAGATTGTTTTTGGTGAATTTGCTCCAAAGAAGGCGAAGATGGTCTCACATGCTGGAAAAGTTACGGTTCCGATTTTCTGCGATTCGAAGGACGTCATACTTAAGGGCTGATCAGTAAAGAAACGATCACTACACAATGTTACTGACCCCAATCCTATTATTAACGTGAGTACCCGCGTACTGTGTTTAAAACTTATAAAAAATAAATTTCAACTTACAAGTTTTAGCAAAGTTTTAAAAATTGCTTAGTTAATATTATGAAATAATGTTAACAATATACGGTCATAAATTCCTTGTTTTATAATCATTTCTTTGCAATTCTTTGAAATGTAAAACTGTGTAATTTATTGATAGGGATGTCATAATTTAATCACAAAGTTGCGACTTTATAGCTGGGAGGATTATAAATCCTATTCCTTTAATGTATTCAGTAATGAGAAGGTATGATAAAAATAGAACTTGTCTGAACCTCAAAGTTTCCAGTGATGTATTGTAAGACTTTACTATGATATTATCCTGATCAATATCAACTTTTCGTCTAGTTCAAATTAAAAATTAGAAAGTTTTTAACATCCGTCCCTCATTATTACCTCCACAGCCATCTTACGGTCTAATTAAATAGTTAATAAGTTCAAAACTCCAATAAAAGATAAGCAAGGGAAAAATAACACAAGTTATTATCTTTGAAAGAATATCCAAGTTCCCTACCTCTCGAATCCCACGTAACTCAGTTAATTCTAATTTATGTTTAAATAATAGTCTTAGCTTACTAAATCACTCATTTCAATTCAAACCTTGCTTGTAGCATATTCGACTTGTATTATTTTAATTAGGTGTCACTTCCGACTATTTTCAATCTTAACGATTAATTTCAACAGTTCACCCCAATTAACAAACATCTATCAGCTTGTCGTTATCATCTCCCCTGTCTTTCCTTTCAATTATATTTCACTTATATATCATTTTGATAATTTCATTTCCGTCCACTTCTAAACTTTCTTTTCTTATCCAAATCATACTTCATTTTGTTTGTCAATGAGTTGTTATTTTATGTAATTCAAATTATCAAAAATTTCCCGAAGTTAGTGAAGAGAAAATTGCCAACGTCACAAATTTGTGCTTTAATTATCTAGAAACCAAATTGATAATCAATGTAAACTTCGCTCGTTTATAATTTGTCTATAAATCTTATACGGTTAGTTAAAACTATAATTTAACAAACCGGAACTAAACCGTCTCATTACAGTAAAAACTATATTTGTGTATTATCATACGTCTGTGACAAACAATAACTATGGGCAATAGTGTAATTTGTAATAGTGGAAGTAAAAATAATGTGTGTATAATTAATATTAATGGGATGGTTCTGTCTTCAGATAGGTCATGACTGTTTGGTAGAGCATCTACATCACATAGGAATCTTAACGAATCCTGGATGCCCTTTCTGTGATTCGCCAGATCCCATGAATAGAGATCACCTCCATCGTTGTGCATTATTTCAAGGGGACTCAGAAACGACGCGTTACTGGCGTTCTAGAGAACTTTTAAGCCAATGATAACGGTCTCTTCTTTGCTCAGTTCCCATTTTTATAATTGTATTTGCCTTACCTTTGAAAATAAAAAGAATATATTAACGGGATTCTCTCTCTTCGCTGCCCTTAGTTCCCTGTTTTAAGAACTGAAGATGTACTGGATCGTTAAAAATATTATTTTAGTTACAACACGAAAAGCAATTACGACTTCTAACAGAATCTAATCTGAGCATGCGAGGACGGTTCAAAAAGTACCTGTCTTTAACAACATATTACGTCGCTAAGGCACTTTTGTGTTACCACTGATTGCTACAATCTGTTAAAAAGCACTAAAACAAATGTCATAGAATTACTAAGTGATTAATTACAAATGTGACAAAGACACTAAAACAAAATTTATCGGTTACTTTTGATTTGGCAACCATTTTCTGCCAAATCAAAACTCGATTTTTGCAGAGTCGAATTGGCTCTATCGATGAGACTTGAATCAATCGTTATACACAGAAAACCAAGGAAAAATCAAAGCAATCCATCGCCCCCGCTGAGTTTCCACCATAAGTGGCGAAGACAGTCTCAACGGCTAAGAATGTTATGTTGATTATTTTTAGGATGCGATGGGCGTCATACGAGCCCCTTAGAAAAAGGGAAAACGGCCAATGGATAATACTACAGTTGTGATATTATGCTATTAGCGATTTCCTCTTCACTAACCTTGGATTAATTACCAATCCATGGAATTGCCTTGGATTAATTACCAATCCATGGAATTGCCTTGGATTAATATCCATAGAATTACCTTGGATTAACATCCATGGAATTCCAATTACCAAAAAGTACCCAAGGTTTTTGGTAACTGGAATTGCATGGAATTACACTTTCTTCCCAACTAAAATGAAGCTTTTAAATGAAGATAAGAAATTTGGTGAAATGAATTGGAAGTAGTTATATGTGAGTGAAAGAGAATTGAAAGGTACGAGAAGGAAGATAGACGATATAACGACAAGCTAATAGATATTTAAAAATTGGATTGAAGCATCGAAATGAATCTTTCGGACCAAAGTGAATCATGGGTAAAGTACTAAGATAAGAATTGGCTGTTATTGAGATGTGTTTGAAACAGAACGAGTGATTTGGTAAGTTAAGACTTCATTAATATAATCTTCAGTAGCGTTGACCGAGTTCAAAAGATTTCGAGAGAGAGAGAGACCTTATCTATTATTTAGTAGTTAATAAAGTGTTTTGTCTTCCTTTTATTTAAATTCAATTAGAGTTTTATTAATTAGGTTGAAAAATGGAGGTAGAATTAAAAAATGAAGTTAGAACATCATACACAGTGAGTTACCCCCATTCTTATTTCCATTCTTAACGTGCATATTTTTTACACAGCTTTCGCACTATTAGTTCCATATTTTGAGAACTAAATGTGCAATATATTATTTAAAAATATTATTATGATCACCACATGAATAAAATTCCATAGCCTAACTGAATAACACTATCCGAACAAAGATTTACAATCCATGCGACTTCGACCCGTCGCACTCAAGATCATAAAAATCAATACGTAAAAGTAGTGAATACAGAAATAACGTAATGATAACATTAAATAGTAAGTGAGGACATAACATAATAAAAAAAATAATTGCATTGTATAATTTCAAGATGTATTTTTGTTTATAGTAAATGCTATATAGAGTTCAGGTATCAAATTTCCCCCCTTATACACAATAGTTATACAAGCATGGATTGAATGTTTTAGTTTTATGCACGATTTTTTATAATCTATTGCAATGAAAATGATGCTTCAAAGTATAAATCCTAGGTACGAATAGTTCGACTAACAACCCATTAGTCGGAACAGAGTTTAGTCGTAAATCGAGGAGACCTTGTATTGGGTTACTGAAAAGTTATTTCTCTAAGTGCCATGTGAATAAAATTCAATATACTGTCGACGGAAAAATATGAATAAAATTCAATATATTATCAACAGAAAAATGAAAATAAAATCAATATACTTTTTGTAGAAAAATGTGAATAAATTTCAATATATTCTCTACAGAAAAATGTGAATAAAATCCATTATACATTTTACAGAAAAATGTTAATAAAATTCTATATACTATCTATAAATATGTGAATAAAATTCTATATACTATTTATAAATATGTGAATAAAATTCTATACACTACCTATAAATATGTGAATAAAATTCAATATACTATCTACAGAAAAATGTTAAAAAACCTCAATACATTTTCTGCAAAAACATGTTAATAAAATTCAATATACTGCTTAAATGTATGCAATATACACTTTCAATAGAAAAATGTGAGTAAAATTCAATATATCATTTAATGAAAAATGTGAACAAAATCTATTTATTCGGTATTTATATGTAGTTGGAATATTTTAATATCTTCGAATGGTTAACATTATTCGTCATTTGTCTATGCATCTCTTACTAGAGCTCTTACTCTGATTTGAATAATGGCTGCATTACCTGACATCGTCTGACGTAGATATCATTGCTTAGCATCAGCATTTAGACTTTGACACGCACAACGCTTCGTCTTTCTCGTTGAATCCTCTAAAATATTCAGGAGATTTCCTTGATCTCTGTACGTGTATTCTTCGACTTTCCCGATTTTCTTGGCTTTACTTTTTTTTATGTGGGAGGATAAGATTTCTTCTAGATGGATCTCTTCCTTTCTTATCATAATTCCCCCATTTCTTTCGTCAGATTTGTAGATTCTTTTTTTATATCTTGACAGTCTTTTATACATATTTAGGATGGATGAAGTCTTTATTTTTCCTACTCAACTGGTTTTTATACGATATTACAGGCCTGAATACTTACTAAATTCTTGGTAAATCAGTCGTTCTATAACTCTAACGAGTGCATTATATGTTTATAGCAGGGGTGTTAAACTAATATGTAACCACGGGCCAGTTTCAAACAGGTTTTAAAGTAATGCGAGCCCCACTACATGCGAATAATGTGTTAGTTTTTTCTTCTCTCAATAGACTTCTTATTAGGTGTACTATTAATTATAGTTTGTGTTCCATTATTTATATTTTCATTGTGAAGTCTTATATTATATAACTTCGGTACATTAACACAGCATTCTTACATATCAAGCAGATTATTTTACATTTTATATAGCAGCAAAAATACAATAATTTCCACTTTTCTTGAAAGTACCATTATTAATCAACTGTTTTTGTGTTAGTTTTACAACTACATTGTTTAGATGAAGGTATACTGACTAAAATAGATGAGTTATCATTAACACCAAATAATAATAATTTGTAACAAATGTCAACAAGTTTTCTTGAGAATTAAATTTACCGGCCACGAATTTACTGTTCAAAATAATTAATTTATTTTTTACATTATCTGAAAGTAGAATATTTAATGTTAGGCACACCAAGCGAATTAGTAGAAGACTAATGCCATATTAGGTATTATTTTACTATCGGTCGCTAAACTATTTCTTACTATTGGTGAGGAAAATGGTGTGTCGATTCAACACATTTAGTAATAGAACATTGGCGAATGGTGTGACTTACTATCAGTAATCATGTATAATTAGAAATTGATCTGCGAGTTTAACATGCATATTCTACAGTATTATCAGCCACGAATTAGAATGGTATAGAGTGAAATAACTTGTATTGTTTTCTGGCATAAATACTTTCAGCTACTGATTCCATCAAATTTTCCAGAAGTATATCTATAGCATACTCAGATAATGGCATTACCTCTGATCTCTTCACTGGCCAACAAAATGTTCTTTGGCCTCTATGCGTGACTGAGATCCCGTTTTCTCTCCAGAAAAATAAAGATTCTTATTTATAAAACTTTCATTAGGTTGGCTCTAATATATGTCTGGGAAACTTGGTCTCTAACTAAAAATGAAGCTCACAAAATTGCAGTTTTTGAGAGAAAGGTTGTCAGAAGTATTCTTGGTGACGTCAAAGAAAATGGCCTTTGGCGAAGGCATTTTAATTCTGAACTTCATAGAATTTTTAATGAGCTTGATATCATTAAGTTTCTTAAAGTGAAACGAATGAAATGCGCTTCTCATATTGTTAGAATGGATGAAAAATGCTGTAAAGAAGATTTATGTTGCAAAATTTTTTACTAGTTAGAAAAAAGGAAGACCAAAACTACGTTAGCTTAATTCTGTGGAATTGGATTTCATGGTGGTTGGGGAGAAAAATTGGCAGACTAAGGCGAAGAGTAGATTATCTTAGAGGAATCTATATATTATAGGCTAGGCACACCCTGGGCTGTGGAGTCAACTATGATGATGCTATTTAGATAATTGAGCAGTAAAATTTATAACAAAATTTAAAATGGTTACCATATCATTTCATAAAATTTTATACGTATTTTGACTACGGACTCAAGAAAGGACTATAGAGAATTAATTAAAATAAAAGTACTCAAGGCCTTCAGTTGGTTAATAATATTGTCAGAGAATGAGAGGCTCCCTCGCGGCATCCTGTTTTTATTAAAATTTGTTTAAATGAAAAATTGATTCTCAAATAAAAAATGTGCTTAAGCTAAAGAAAAATATTAAAATTTATTTAGGAAGGTCCTTTTAAATGGAGAAAATAATTTATGCCATTTTTAATGTCATTTGCATTTAAAATATTATTATCGGTCTAATACATGAGCATTTATTGATATCTCATGAAATTGATTTATATTATCTAATAACAATATACCTCTTTATACGAGATAGGATAAACTTGTCAGTCAAAATTAGAAATTTCTTCAGTTCCTTAAAAATAAGTTATCACTAAATAATTAAACATAAGTCCATCAATCGCTTAATATTTTACTTAATTTACAATTTCGCTTTTACGCCGTTTTTAAATGGAAAAAAATTGGGAAGAGAGGAAGAGGATATTTAGAATGTTTCGCATTATACCATTTATATAAATTAAACGAGAATTATATTAGTGTAATATTTACATACATCAGAATTTTTTGCTTCCTCTGTTATTACAATTATTGTAGAGAACCTTGCCGCATGAGAAAAGTTGAGGAATTTTTTGTTAGTGTCTCAGATGTGTGTGGTGCAATACATACAATATATATACATAAGGTCTGTTCAAGCAAAAAGATAAGGAAATTTACAGCTTTACAAAGCTCTGGAGTAAGAGTAAAGGCTGGTTTTTATTTTACAATTTAGTTATTTTCACCATATTTTCCCTTACAGCTGATCCTATATTTACTATTTAATTTTAAGAAAATTAGAAGAAATAGAATTAGAAGAATCAGAATCTAAATTCCTCCTCAGACAGGTATTTCTTATGGTAAGCCTTTTAGAGTAACTCGTGATATTTTTGGGATAAACTGAATTTGTTATACATCATTCAATAGATCTATTTTTCAGCTTTTCAGGGATCCTTAACATGTCATCACCTATCGAAGGAAAAAAGGAAACACTAAAAAGTTATAACTGCTCATTCCATCTCATACCCGGCAATGTAACAATGGATTTGAAGCGTGTAGCCGGTTGTGTAAATCAATAGGTTAAACACATTTTTTTTCTTAATATAAATTATATATCTCAACTCAATCGTTTTTATTTTGCAAGATTTTTTGAAAAACATATCTAGTATGTAAATTAAGGGACTGGTGTAATTTTTACTTGTTTTTTAAATCTATAAATTTGTACATTTCAATGAATAAGATTCCTTTTGTTCAAATAAAAGCTCCATATAATATTGCATATAAATTATAAGAGACGAAATACAAAACATATTTCATATCCGAAAAATTGATATCTTAAGTAGTAAATTAAAATATGATGCTCTTTATACTCTTATGCTGCTCTCGGCTAAGTGAAAAAATAATATTAATGTTGCGAGTAGTTTCTTAATCTAAGAATAGATCGGAACTAAGAGATTATTCTTTAAACATAATGCGAAAACATCTTAAATCGACCCTTTTTGTGAAACATAAAATAAACACATCGATCGAAAATGATTAGTTGAAATGGAATAAAATTGCGAAGTTATATTGAATATTGTGAATGAAAATTTAGACTTTTATCTTGCAAGTAATTCGATAAAATATTCAATCAAAACTGGTATACCAGTAAGTTATCAGGATTTCTTTAAACCTATATGTAAATAAAAATTCAAAATAATAAGACTTTTTATTTAATATCTGCACAATGGAATAAAAAAAAATTTAAAAATAAATTGCATCCTAAACACAAATAATACAAAGGAAATTCAACGTATTTATAGAAAAGTATATGTAATACTGATATATGAGTAGATATTTACATTGAAAACTATTACAAAACACATAATTAAATACATAATCTATTTGCCTAGAAGATAAAAAAAAAATACGCTCGTATAAGAAACATCTACAAAAAAATCACTCTGTGGAAAACATTTTCAAATGTTTTAATTGTTGGTTTATTAATTATTAAGGAACCATATCCATTATTTGAATTATATTTCCACCTTATATTTTCCTGCTAAAAAAGTCCAATCCTTTTTTTTAAAGATTTTATTAATCTTAAAGTGCCAGAAGCGAATTGTTACGCCGTATTTGTGCTTTTTTTAAAAGAATTATGTAAAGTTTCTCTTTTATGGGTAATGTTATTTTAGATGCCAAAAAGAAAATATATTTACTGAATTACCGGTAAAAATAAATAGAATTACCGATAACAATATGTAAAATTCGCAGCTTACCGGTATCGATACACCAGGTTTACCATTATAACAACTCCTGTAATACAAACAGTACTGCGAATACTATTTTACAATGTCATAAAAAGAAACCAGAATTGTGCTTTAAAAACGAACAGAAAAGAATTTGAATATCATCGAATTGAAAAAGAAGGGAATTAAATGGTGAGTCATGAGTTTTGAGTACTTCCAATTTCCTTTACTGTCTTTTCAGTGAAAATATTAGAGTAGATTCCGATATCAATAAATATAAATAGTAATCTGAGTTGGAAGTAAAATATTTGACAGTTCTGATTCATTAGATAATTCATTCATTTGACGGGCAGTAAAACTCATTGAATTATTTGGTGTAAAATGTTTTGGGTTAATCTTATTGAAACAGTGAGGAGCATACACAAGGTGTGGCTATTAAACAACGAGACTAAATCTGTAAAATATTTTATATATACGCATTATTTAATAAGCAATAATATTTCTGCAATATACTCAAGAAAACCCATATCGTGATATTACTTTGAAAGAAGTTTTGGAATAGCAGTAGCTAATAAACAAGTATTTAGAACATTCTCAGGGAAGATTAAATATTTTTATATTTATTGAATTATAAGCATATTTTAAAGGGGATAAAAACCTTACTTGCTCTGTATCCCATGAATCTAATTAATCAATTTATCAAACAAATCAATCAATAAGCAATCAGATGGCCCGAAATAGTTGTTAAATTTACTATTACTGAACTAGGAATAGTACGGCATCATCAACTGAACAATTTACCTATTCTTATAAATTATTTCCGTTTCCATTCATATGATTACAAATCAGAACAAGATTATGCTTGCATCCATTTCTGTGGTATAAATATCTTGACATAAATTCTATTCAAGAGCGAGAAATGAATATTGAACGATTAAACGTCCATTCCATTAAACTTAATGCTTCTCATTGTTCTAACAACGTGAGTGGCTTTAGTAATGGCAATTTGATTCCAGTAACTGTTCAACTATCTTGCGAGTAATCATTCTTTATTGACGAGTTAAATGTATCCGTGAATAATCAATATCACTCAGTTCGATACAGAAACAGCAATTGTTCACAAATATTTAAAAGCAGTATTTTTTTACTTCAAGTCAGAAACATGATAGCAGACAAAATATAGTTTTTGTTGGGTCCTGAGTGAATAATATGAATATTTAATAATTATTAAGGGTTATAATAATTATTGACGCCATTTAGTTACTAATGTCACGGAAGTTTACATTTAATATAGTCAAATAAAATGCATTAAAACTGAAAACAAAATTGCATTTTTAGTGTTATTTTAATTAAATTAATGGTAAATAAGAACGAAACAATAGACTATTAAGTGAGTTGATGTCATCAAATAGACGAGCGAGAATTATACGTGAGTTTCCAGATCATCTTTTAAAACGACAGCAATAATGCCAATGAGAATTTAAAGTCCGAGTTAAATTTAGTGTGCGTAATCCGTATCCCAATATTTTAAGAAAAATTCGAGTCTGCATAAACCTTTTAAGTCTTACATGTTAATTCTTTTTAATCAACTCATGTAGATCATAATATTTTTATGGATCAACCCCTGAATTCACAACTTGCCGATTATTAAGTACTTACCTTGATCTCTAGGTTTTTGCTATTTTTAATCAAAAAAAAAATCCGAGATTCTACAAAACGACGGAATAAATAATAGAAAAAAGACTTATGAAAACTCTATATTCAAAAAAATCTCCATTGCGAAATATAAATATCAATTTCCAAGTACCCTCTTCAAGAGATATTTAATATATAAAGTTAATTCCATGGTTTATTTCATGTTATGAATATGAATCGATCCCAAATTGTGTTTTTTTTTTCTTGCTTTTAAAAACGTTTACTTTTGTAATCGTTGTAATATTGTTGTAATTTTTGGAGCACACATTTTCAAATGGAATGAGATTAAGAATAAAATTTTCAAATTTACCATTTTATGTAATACGACGATTGTTTTAATCGTGGAAGTTTCTGAATAATAGTCAAGTATGAAAATTACAGTTTTCAGAAAGAATTTGTGCGTACAGAAGCTTTAAGACTGCCATATTCCACATAATTTAAAGTTCTGGATGTGGTACCAGTCGTAACACTTAAAAATGTATATCTTAATGACATCGGATATTGGAGATTACCTTCTCAGTTGTTGAAACAACTGGCTTTCTGTATGTTCATTAAATAGTAAATAAGCATATTTTTAATTCGAACTTGCATGTTTTGGGAATCACCGTAAGCTATGAGTATACAATAAAGATAATGAAACTCGGGTAAAAAATTTTCAAAGTATCTTTGTTATTTTTGTCATCTTTAATGGTATCAGTTGATTGATATATTTTATTGGCATGAAAGGATAATGAGAAGCATACGGGTACAGCTCTCTTCAAAAGACTCAGATCAGTAGTTGCAAGTATTTCGTGACAATTTAATATTTTAACAATAACATTTATTTATTCACATTGTATCAGTATTGTATATAGTTAGAACATCTACACTAGTCCACACATATGAATGAAAAAAAATTAAAAAAGAATATGAGTAAAATCCTATTTTAGCTGACGCCATAGCGAAAGAAAATAAAATGGTGTCCAAATCATGCTAAAAGTAGGGTTGCAGTGAAGAAAAGCCGAATAGATTAACACTACAGAGGTTGCCAATTCGACGCATGTATCGCATTTTCTGGCGCCATTTCTTTTTCTGTCACAAATGCGTGGGTTAAAGCCTGATCCAAACTGGAATAAGTTTAAACATTTAAAAAAATTAATAGCTAAGTGATGACTGAATGGATACGACTCGTAACATAAGGTAACCCCATTCGGAACGGAATTTGGTGATGAAGAAAAGTGTCACTTTATTGGGTAGACATCAATATGTATGGGATTCGTGCATCCGGCAAATGTCTACCGAGATATTTGGTTACCTTCGCTACGAGGATGATACGAGTAAATAAACGCACTCGATATTTCTCCTAAACATCCAGGTTGAATCCGGCAGTTCCTGAATGTCGGCGAGAGAAGAAAATCTGGACAAGCCTAAGGAAGGATTCATGATCGGCTAGATGATATTTGTCAGTGGATAGTAGTCAGATCTGTCAATAAAAGGTATATCTCTCTCCCCCTTCTTTTTCCCGAATAAACATATGACTTGAGTTTGAAATAAAATGAAGACGAACAATAAATCTTTGTGGAAAATTCTTTCGGACTACTAGATAATTTATTGTTTCGATAAATCGATTTACCTAACATTGAAAAGCGTTACAAATTAAAAAGAAATTACGTATTCAATATTCCACACATTTTTCGTTGTCAATTTTAACTCGTGACATTTTTTGAGAAGCTTACTAAATCTATCAAAAAAGATGAAATTATTTAAATATTGTTCATACATGAATAATAAATTGGATATTTTATGTGTGTAATACATATAGCATTTACATTAGGTTTTCCATACACACAGGGATCATAATTTGCCACAAGCTATGTTAAGCACTCATTAATTTACTACTATCCATGTATGAAATATAAATAAGTATTACAAATGTTATGTATGTGATCTAGGCTGAAGTGAAAGGCATGAGAAAAGTTAAGTATTGATAAGGAGGAGAGTCGAAAAAATAGATAAATAACCCTAAAGATCCAGGAGTTCACCACCCTATTTGGTAAAGACAGTTATTAAAAATTATTACTCGGGTATATTGGGGTCGTAAATCCAGTACTTACTTAAAGAAGGAAAGCTTCTTATGTATGACGGCATTAGAAATTTGTTTAATCTTTAAGATGGAAAAAAAAATAATAAATAGTTAATCCTGTTGGCGTAACACTAAAGAGAATAAAACTATTTCCTGGGATATATAATTCTTTACTATACGACTGCTTACCTGGACTATATAATGTCAAGTTTTTGAAATGCTGAATGTAGCCGCTCTGTATTAAAAACCATCAAGTTATCAGAGAAGATAAGAGAGAATTTATAGTAAAATCCTTTAAGATGAGCAATTGCAAGCAGTTAAAATACAGAGAGTTTTTTTTTTAAATTTTAATTTCCCCTCATTATAAAAATATTTTTTAAAAAGCTAAAATCAGTCATCAGTTTATTGTATTTTATAGTATTAATTTATTAGTTATTATTGTTGTAATTTATAAGTAAGCAATGAGTGTATTAAAATTGTAGTTTTACAATTAGATTACAATTATTAATTATTATGTCGTGCTAAATGATGTTTAACGAGTTATGTAAAGAAATTATAATAAGTCTTATTTAAGTTTCAGGATGATAAAAAAGATACAAAGCATCATTATTTGAAATTATTTAAATGAATTAATATAGTTAAAATAGTGTGTAAAACTGATATATTAAGTATTTTAATGTATGAGCTATCGCTCCAAATGAAGATTTGTTTTTTGGTACAGCAACTCGGGAGAGTACATGAACATTATCTCATGATTATAATAGTCTAAGTTTAAGCGATTTCTTACCAGACCTGTATCACATATTTTATATTCAATGAAAAAAATCAAAAATTTTGTCGTACATATCTTATGCGAAATCATAACAAATTAAGACTTATATGAGTTAAAACAAAAATAAGATCATTGCTTTTCTGAAGATTTTCATTGTTTTTTACTTGAAAAATAAATATTCCCTGTAGATGTTTTTTTCAATTTTAAATGAAAAAAATTATTTTCATTTAAAATTATTTTTATTTTTACTCCACCATTAGATTTTATTTTGTTTTATTACATCAACACTTACCACACAGTTCCAGACGATGATAGCCAATAAGTCTGAATGTTCTTGAATATACAATGATTTTAAATTAAATAAGTAATATTATAGAAAATAAAAATTTAAACACGTATTTTATAAAAGTTAAGATTTGGCACGTAGTTCTTAATAATTTGGGTAATAGTAGTATTATGTGAAATACTGAGCACTGATATTGTATTTGAAATTATTATATTTCGTTTTGAAGAGGAATAGCTAAATTTTTAGAAAAAAATCCTCACAGTTAAAAACATATTTCCAAAACATTTACAATAATACTAATAAAATATTGACGCATTAGATTTCATCATTAGTTAAAGATGTTTTTCATTTCATTCGATTCTTATTCAAGAAGGAAAATAGAAAAGCAGTATTTATTGACACATTTTGAAATCTGTAAAAATTCTATATTTGAAGAAAAATATGGTTTATCAGGAAGAAAGGAAATTAATTATCAACACCTTTAAAAAATGAAAGAAAAGTAAAGAGGACAAAAAATTATGGAACACATTAACCAGTCTCTTTTTTTCCCTCTCCTTTTCAAATATCTACATTTTAATGACGTTGGTAATACCTTAGGTGAGGTGTTGAAAGATCATTTATTAGCATGTATTAAATACAGAATCTAAATAATTAGAACATTTATTAGAATGTGTCTGAAGAATGTGAAGTAGATTAATCACACGTTAATGAAGCTGTGTTTATTTTCTGTGAAAGTAAAATATACAATGAAAAGTTTTCCACAACTAAGTTTCTCAAACGATTTTCATTTACGATCACTTTTATCTCCAAATATGTTTATAATTTAGAGTACAGCGGTATTTAAACATGGCATATGGGAATTAAAACATTAGCATGTAATTAATCGTAAAGAAAATTTATTTTTAAATAATTTTTTGTTATACATACGAATATTATTTCACCATTCATTAAAGATAAAGTGCAATATTCATACTAATGAGATGGCTGCTTCCTGTTTACTTTCACATAAATAATTGAGCCTCAGGTGAATATTTTATAATCCACGGTGTAGATCAAGAGTGCAAACTCATTTCCAGGCATGGACCCATTTCTAACACGAAATAGTTACGTCAACTGCACTATATAAAGTTACCGAGGTGGTTTTTCTTTCTTTACCTTTGTAGCAATGTACTTTGTGATTTATATCATAGTGTTTATGATGTTCATAGGTTTGTTTAATATTGTATAACAGGAATGGTCATATCGTGGCTCTAGCAGAAAAATGGTGCAGCTTTTATGCAAATAAAATACGTGTTCAAAGCATGATTAACTAAAACTATTCCAATGTCCAAAAATATTTAGCTTATTTTATTTTTTTTTACAAATTTAGTAGTAAACTTAAGTTGGTTAATGTGTTCAAAAATGATTATTTAATTCATTCCTTGTTAGTTAAGAAACTTAGTAAGTTTATTCAAAAATTTAAACAAATAATGTACTAGGTCTATCAAACAATTTTGTTAATAAAGTCATTAATAGTTTAGATGACCTTTTGGATGCTCATTTTTTAATAAATTTAAGCCTTCCATCTACCGACGATTTTGATTTCTTCGATGTAATGTTAATTTTTTGGAATTTCGACTTTCGTTCTCAAATCTTTATTATTTTATCTATTAGAATGCAATAAAATGCATCTGAAAGGGCAAAGAGATAATGAAGTTTTCTGCGGAATTACATTTTCTTCCCAATTTTCGAGAGTATTTTTGAATATCTTTTAAAGACCGGAGAACTCACATAAAATATTTTTAAAAATTGGAGTTAAAAGTAATTCCGCAGAAACCTTAATTATTTTTTGCACTATCAGATTCACTTTATTGCATTCAAATAGATAAAATAGTAAAAATTTGAGAACGAAAGTCGAAATTCTATAGGATTAACATTAAGGAGGCGAAATCAAAATGGCGGGTAGACGGGAGCCTTAAGTGTCGAGTACAAACATTCACATCAATGCGAAAAAAACGTTAAACTGAGATTAATCTCAGTGCGCACACACTTTGGCTTCTGGATATTTTTGTTCCCTATAACCTGATTCTGAAATTCATTAGTTGATTCCAACTTTTTCTCTTGAGAAAGCTGTCTTGCGAAAAAAAAAATTCACAAAATAGTATCATTTTAATTTAAGTTAATTTGGGAAAATTTTACAATTTCTATTCGGCACCATTAAACGAATGGCTCTTTCAAAAATTCCTTCCTGAAATGGGACTTCCGAAACAAAAGTGTAGATGGCCAATCCTGTTATATAACTTTGTTACATTCTAATAGCATTATAATATATCAAGAGGATTATTTTATCTCTTATGTTGCGGAAAAATACGCCTACCCCCCACCGGCCTTTCCAAATATCAAAGTTCGTCAACAAATGTTAGCTTAGTTTTACTACCACCTACATTCGACAAGAAACTAATAATAGTTCATTGTTTAATGTTACGATTATTATTATCAATAGTTATGCATAATTAGATATTTTAAAAATTGAGTTATAATAATTAATAAATTTTTTGTTCCATACCGTTGTGTTGGTTGGGTCGCAAAGGATTTAGTGCAATCCACGAATTTGACACATATTTCACGTAGTATTCCTTCTACTTTTTCCAAAGTTAACTTATTTATTAGTTTCATATATGTTAATACTAAAAATATTACTTCAAATAAATATGTAATATAAAATGATAGGCGCCTGTGAATCTTTTCAGGAAATGTAATACATTCTAATCTAACCACAAGCAAAAATTCATGTAACATTATTTTGTAAACTCATTTTTTAAACCTAAGTAGGTAAATAACTCAACAAACTCTTCTTAATAGTGAATGAGAGAGATATATGTTTCACAACTTTCTTCTGCAACATCGAAATTTGAGGAAGCCTATTTTTGAATTTGTTAGAATTATTAAATGAATTATTCAATTACAGGTTTTAGAACTAAGCTTTTCTGAAAATGGTTTTCAATTATTAAAAAAGAAAACTATTGTAAAAATTTCTAACATCCATCTTTCGTTCTATTTTTCTGCAAGTGCATTTTTAAAAACTTTAAGTTTTCCCGGTGATGTTAATATGTTTACAGGTAGTCGCATGAAATACAGCTCAGTTGAAATTGTGCTTCATAATTTTTCCCTGTAAAATACTTATTTGTTTCGGAAATTTCTAAGATTTCAAAGTCGCAAGCCCCGCTTTGAAATGCACTGATTCAAAGAATGCAAATAAATTACAAAGTCAATAATAAAACTTCATCTCTCTTCCTCCAAGTATATAATCAGAATATAAAGGCAAATTATTGTAGGAAATGCCGTGTTTTGGGTGGTGAAATAAGTCAAATAAGCTACTAATTAGTTCTTTAACTCAGAAGATGTAATTTACTCGATAATAGTTCATGATTATTATCCCATGCCGAACAGCTATCTTTGAAAGGCAACACAAAGTCGTCATCCACATAAATATATAAACACAAGATTTGAAAATCCATATAAAAGTTTTCTGAAAAATAATCCATAAAATCAAATATGATTTCCATACGTGGTTCATTTTAATAATCAATTAAGTTTAAAATCTGTATATTTTTTTCGTTTTAATCATACCATACATTTCAATGCCAAATAGATGTATTTTAGTTTGTTTCTTTCCACGATACAAGATGTTGAGAATAATATGTAAATATTTGTTTTTTTTTACGGTAACAAAACAATTACGTCTAGCTCAAGATATATTTATTTTAATAGTTTATTGCCTGTTTTACATTTAATATCTGAACAGAATAATGTCTACTTTAATAATGCATCGTTTATTTTAATTTAAATATTTTCTTTAATAATTTGATGATATAATTATCTGTTTTATTTTTTTGTAGTTAAAACGTGGCATCATTTTTGTGCTTGAGAATGCTCGCACTTTTTGAAGAATTATTAATGTTCTATGGACATGTGTTCTTAAATGTGATGTAATATAAATAAATGTTATTTGAAAATGTCCTTGACTGTCGAATATTGTGTCAAAAAGAATTTTTCAACTCAAAACGTTCTTCGAACTACTACTTTCACCAAGCGATAAATTTCTTGTTCAATTTCTACCCTAACAGAAAAAGAAAGAAAAGAACCCTTTCATGTTGAAAAAGCAGTTTCATTTATTATATTTTAAGTGTTAAATATGCAAAAATAACAAGTTTTTTGGAACGTGACTAAAAGAAATTCTTAATTCTAAACACCAAGCATAGCATTAAAGGGGGAAAAATATTTCTGCGATGCAACATGAATTATATATTAAATAGAAATTCAAACGTTGATGGACAGTGCCTCTCTGGCATTTATTCCGCCATTTTATACTACTCCACAAGTATTCAACAGATTGGATATAACATTGAGTGTTTGAATCAACAAAATGGTAAAAATGATTTACCCTTAAAATATTCATATCCAGTATCTATTAATATCAATTCTTCGCGTCATAAGTAATCGTCGGCAGTAACGAAAGAAATGAGTGAGCCAACAAAGCATGTTTACCAGCGTTACAAACCATGTTCACATCTTTCTCTTCTCGATAAGTATTAATGCTTCTCAGTCATTTTGGCTTCAAGTTATCAAGACAAATCCTGAATTTTGGTGTCATTTGTATTGCTGGAAAATACCGCATTCTTATAACAGAAAAGTTAAAAATGGAAAGTTAAGTGGATGTATACAGTAAACAGTACAACTCCCTCTACGAAAGAAGCCGAGCCGAATTGGTGATGTACCACAACGAGAAAGTTCATTGAAACAATGGTTACCAACTGTTGGTACCCAATTTTACAGGGGCCAACTGCTATGTACAAATAAGTACCAGAATATCTTGTGTTAAACTATGTTCTAGAAAACGGAACGTATGTTTGAAATATCTTCAAATTACCAAAATTAATTAAATCCCCAAAAATGACTGCCTTTTTTGCTCAAATAAACATGAAAAGAAATTTTCAAAAACATTGGTGTATATCAGCTGTGTGAAACAATTTAAGAATAAGAGAAACGTTAAGAATATATAACCTTTATTAATTTAACAAGCTTGATGTATAAAGTATTAATCTAAATTTTCCAGGTTAAATGTATTCGCTGAAAATATTCTTTAACATGGAATATGAGCTCACCTCTATACAATATGTCTTATTGAAGATAGACTCAAGAACAAAATGTAATTTTTCATAACATAAATTTAGATATGAATGAAAAGATTGATTAATGCATAAATTAGGTTAAGGTAGTGTTATATTAGAATCACACACACACATAACGTAACACTCTCTCTCCCTGAAGCTATATTGCAATTTATTCAGTTTAAATAAACCAATGAAAATCGCAGGGGGATTTCTTATTCAATTCAAAAGAAATACCAGTTTATTCCCAAAGTTATGAAAGGAAGTGCATGTTGCAAAAAGTGTAATAAACTTAAGTAAATAAAGTAACCGTAGCTAATCCTAAGAAACGTAAAGTTTAATCGTCAAAGTGATAAATAGGAAAACCCCTGATATTAAGATCAAAGTGTACAGTAAAATCTCGGAAAGTAATGAAACATCGCTTAATACAAAGTGGCAATAGTTAACAGTTAATGGAGGATTATAAAATGTAACAGAAAATGGTAGCAGGTGTCTCGTCAGACAAGGTAACTTATTTATTTTTTTGGAGGTACGATGATTTTACTATAAGGTTTTACGAGCAGAACAGATTTTTTATATCCTATGTAGATCTCGTATTTCAACAAAGAGCTACTATAAACTTTTATTTTCTCTTGAAGAAAAACAGCAAAGGGAAACTTATGAAGTGATAAGAAAACAACGCAAAGAAGTGGGTCATGTCTTGAAAGAGTGTGTTCGAAAAGCGTAAAAACTTTATGAACGATAAGAGAAGTTAGGGAGGTACTTGTTGGCCGTAATTTGACCGATCTTTCACCTCTCTCTACAGCTTCTAATCAATTATGGATCATTCGAATGTTTTTGTAGAAGGAAGCGAAGTAATTCAAGGAGAATGTATAAACTCTAGGAGTTCCGAGTAATAGCAATAGTGTTACAAAGTAGAAAATTCCAATTATTCTAAGTCTTAAGATAGATGTTGTCTTCATTGATTTTTTGAAAATTAATAAATCTTTCTCAAAAGTATGAGATTTTCTGGAATGCAATGAAGTCTAAAAATTTTCAATTATAACCTGTGTCAATCCAGAAGTGTTTAATAATGTTTTTCTCAACAAGATATTATTTCAAAACATAAAATAATCTTTGGAAAAATTCAATTGAATCTTTCAACATAAAAAGTTTTTCTGTCTTATTTAGTTTTTAAATAATTTTCATAAAATGACATACTAAATATTTGCTATTATGGATTAATTCTGTTAACACTACTACTTTGCGGAACTGAATTTGTTAGTTTTGTTGTGCATATTTGTCATAGTTTAATTAAAAATTTCTTTCCAGACTACATTCAACAAAACTGAGAATCAGGGTGTGTTCTTTTTTCATTAATTTGACATTTAACGAATATATTTACTCTCTTAAATCAAACATACCTTTCGATTGAATAAATAGGACATAAAAAAAAACAAATTTTCAATCGCATTTCCTAAATTTTACATAAATTAAATTCATAATATTCAGATGCATTAATTACTTTCTTTTTTTCATTATTTCGCTTCATTTTTGTTATTATTAAAAATAATTCACTCCTAAAACTTCATTGTTCTTATTGTCTGGAAATTTAAATTTAATATTATATATATATATATTATTAATATTATTATTATTAAGGATAATTTTTAATAAACTGTGAGACAATATATATATATATATATATATATATATATATATATATATATAT
>BMAW01052727.1:25023-93084 GCA_019974015.1 Nephila pilipes | reverse complement strand
CTAAATTTATGTCATACATATTAACAACAACAAGTAAAAGCGAGTTACATTTCACAGCTAAGATAAAGTTTATGCCAACTACCAACATAGATCAACTTCATCTAATTAAAAGAAAAAGCGCAAACTTACTGTCATTCATCCAAAGCGCGAAACAAATAGCAGTCGCAATCGCTGTCAACACCAACCTCCTAATAGCATGGGCCCTTAGACGTGGGGCCATTGCCCCTTTAACAAGAAGATCAGTTAATACACGTCCCAGACAACACAATCCTACCAATCCCTATCCATGACAGCTCTCTCAAACCAGGTGGACTCGACGTATTTGTGACTCAAAGCAAAATCACTCGAAACACGAAAAACGGAATGTGCCGGATAGAAACAGTGCCGAGTTTCGACTGCCGGTAAGCTGTAGTCCGGGAAAATACGGGGGCGAGACATGGGGGTGGAGGGGAAGGCAAGTAGACTGAGGATACAGTATCCTGACTCGCGATTGGTTGATGGGGAAGTCTTACCTGCGCAAAAGAGAGGGATGTTGTTTCGGGATGGTATGAATGCAGAAAATGTGAATTGGGATGTAAGGATGGTGAAGTTCTCTTTTCAGGTGGTTGGACTCTTTTTGTTCGGCTTACGGGGAAATGGATCTGGTAAAGAAACGGAATTGGAAATTTCGCAAGTTTTAATTGGATGCTAGGAATTTGATACGAAATGTTGTTGTTTTTTTTACTTGTTTTTTTACTTTTCTTTTCTTACGATGTTTACGATAAAAAAAAATGTCCGTTTATGGGTTCGCAATCATTACTCTAGTCTCGCTGTTGCAATTACGAAATCGGGAAAAAGTTCTGTTGTTGAAAAAAGTTTTGTCCTTATTTAAAGACTTTCGATTATTATTATTTGGGGAAAACTACCGTA
Source organism: Nephila pilipes (assembly GCA_019974015.1). Lineage (NCBI taxonomy): Eukaryota > Metazoa > Arthropoda > Arachnida > Araneae > Nephilidae > Nephila > Nephila pilipes. The sequence continues at coordinate 92,175 of BMAW01052727.1, read as the reverse complement.
ATGAGAGAAAGAACTTGAAAAAGCTTTGCAGCTTAAAACTTTTGTCCGTGTCCGCTTCTTATCATTATTCAACGAAAATTTCCGCAATTATTAAGCCAGCAGGAGTTTTTGCTGTTTGAAAATATTGTTATTTATACTTATTGATTCTCTGTCATTATGAAAGGGGAAAAGCTGCAATTAATGATTCAAGGTTTTTTTTGCTGCTAACTGATTTTATTTCCGTTTTATAAACTCATGTGTGAAACTATCGCAATTAAAAAATCAATGGAATGGCTTCATGATTCGTGAATAAAAAAAATTGCACGATTCATTAAATGTTACTTTAAAGTTGATAATCTGAAAAAAAAAATAAAAATTAGAAAGATATTATGCTTTTTTTTAATAATTGAATGAGATAATTCATCTAAATGAAACCAATTTGTACTTGATTTTTTTGTTTTGTTTTTGTATTTATAATTAGACATGACCTACTTAGGAGATCAGAGTTATAGGAATAATTTAAAAGTTAATATAAAAAATAGTAACCATTCATTTAAAAGAAATTTTCGATAGAATTCGATCATACTTTTATATCTTTTGAGCATCATACCCTTAGATTGATTACGCTTCATTAAATTCAAACACATTGTATTTTTGAAGAATGTTACATTACATGCTTTAATTTTTCAATACCTTTAATCCTATTTTAAACGTCAATAATAAAAAAATATTATGACGTTGTTTATTTGCTAACTGTACTCACAATCATTCAAATTACCATATATATTGAATAATAAATCATATTAAATACGAATAAATGAATATATTTAGTAATGTGAATCACTGTCTTTTTCAATAATTCTAATTTTCATGAATTTTAATAATAAGACGAATTAAATACTTTTAGAAGAAGGGAAATAAACGTTTCGTTCGATATTTTATTAACTTTTGCTTCTATAAAAACTCTGAAACAGTTTTTAAACTTCTACATAAAATGGCTAATAAAACTGTAGTACAACATGAAAAGAAACATCGATTTGTTTTCAATATGTCATTTATTATTGTCAATATTATATGCTGTCAGAAAACTGATTGCACTCAAATCATTTTATTATACTCTTCCATACTAATTTAATACAACTTAACCCTCAGAACAGAGACATATAATTTTGTTCAAAATCTGAAAGCAAGAGATTTTTAAAAGTAAAAGAAAAATCGATATCGTAATCTCTTGTAAATGAAAAAAACGTTATTGAAAATCTATTTTCATATGAATGTTGACTTTTGATGATGAATAAAATTAATAATGTTTCAATTTTATTCAATAATGATTTTAGCTCAGAAACTATTTCCAATAAAAGCATGTGAAGATTTTAATCATACGAAAAACAAAAAAATGCCTCAACACTGCATGAAGTCAAAAATAAAAAAGAAAGAAATCCCTTGTTAGCGTTTCTCTATGACATGAACAAAGAAAAAAAAGTTTGCAGTTTGCAAAATAAGCACTATTATAACGATTTTTTACAAGCAATAATTTCCAGAAAAAGATGTTCTTATTTCGTCACATCATTAAGTAAACTTTGGCAAAAATATCAAAACCTAGAAAACAAAAATTAATTTATTTTATTCAGATTTCGTCACGTTATATTACAAAATCAGTGTGGAGTTGTTGACTCTAACATTAGGGTTAAAAATTAATACTTTTTCTAGCATTTCACACAGTTGAACAAATAAGTATATTTCATGGTAAAATAATAAATTATTTGTTAAATATATGGACCTGCTCAAAATTTCTTAGTAACTTCTTTCAAAACTGAAAATAACAGAATCGTCGACGTTTGCATTTGTGTTTCATCTTTCTTCTCTCTTACCATAGAACAAATTTATTGAAAGTTTAGATTTCGATTTCAAGCCACAATTTCCTTTCGTTCCTTCTCATAGAATTATAATAAAATCCATTTTAAAAATAAGTATTGTTAACCTATCCATTCGTGTAATATTTATGGTTTAAAAACAATTAAAATTTAATAAAAATGAAGTATAAGAAAGTTTTTTTACAAAAAAGTGAATACAATTTTCTCGCTCATATTATTAAAAAACTTCCAATTCTCTTTCGACTATCCTTATTCCTATCATAACTTTACACATGATATTATATCAACAGCAAAATTTTGTAAAGTGGATTTTTAAGGTAAGAAAAATTCTATGGCAGAGAGTTTTATAAGCAAATAACAAAATCCTGTGGCATTTAATAGAACTCGTAGTAGAAGCTCTTCCGTTTCAAATCCTACATTTTGAAATTTTATATGATAATAGATTTTATAATACTATTTCTCTTTAAATAAAAGGATTGTGCAATTGTGTGAAAAATTCCTATAATCTACTTTTTAAGATTAATTTGTTTTAATTCTATTCTTAAAAAGGATAGCTTTATTTTTGAGAATAAATATTTTCACTTTTTTTCTGATTCACACGCACCTTTTTTTTTTCCAGACCTATTATTTTACTTGTTAGGTTTCCGAACTCTTAAGAAATACGATCCGTAAAAATACGAGGAAATCTCTATTTTATTAATCTGTGATTAATATCTATTAATCTGTGGTTCCGATTTACGTCCTCAGCTCACTTTTCCACAAATTACACTGGACACGAAAGACGCGCAACTCCGATTACAATGCCATGTCGTGGCTTGGACAATATCTGAATTATTAAGTTGCTCAAATAACACTTGAATAAAAATGAACATTAAATTAAATAATTCGTAAATTTTTTTGACAAAATTCAGGTTGAAATAATTATTTCTTGTATTTATAATTAATTCACCTTAATCATTTTTAAATGTTTGTTTATAAAATGAATATGATTATTTTCTTTTATGCAATTTATAAAAAATTTCTTATTATAATTATTTTATATTATGAATTATTTTTTTCTAATATCATAATTAAATATTATGTTTCTAAAATATGTTAACAGCTTCTCCGTGAAGGTACCTTATTAAAATGAATTTGAAATTTGTCTCTCTCATAAAAAATATAACAAACAATTTTACTGTCTATAATTTTCAATTGTATGTTTGTAACATATGAACACACACACACACACACACACATATATATATATATATATATATATAAGGCATTATTACGATTAATTTTATTCTGAACATAATGTTTAGTATAAACTGAAAAATTTGATAGTAGAAGAATTTTCCAATGTTATCATTATAAATGCTTTAGTAATATTATTATTGTTAATTTTTCTCGTTTCTTATTTAAGTTAGAGAAATTTTTTTAAGAAAACAGTAGTTAAAACTGCCCATAGATAAAAAAAATTATAATAACTATATCTTATAAAGCTATACAAATTTCATTTAAATCGTAACGATTAAAAAAAAATTGTTAATTTTTTATATAAATTTAGCAAAGCTATTGATAATTTAAAACTTTTGTCTTATCACATATATAAAATTATAGAAAGGTATATATAAATATAAATAAATTAAAAATAATGAAGAGAAAAAATGAAAAATGTTAGCAAAAGTTCTATGCAAAGAACAGATTTAGCCATCCAAGGTGCGCTTTTTTTTAAAAAAATTAATGTTATTAAATATGAGAATTAAAGCAACGATGAAATATCGAGAAATGGACTTTTCCGATATTAAAATTAAAGCAAACGATATATTATTAAATTAAATATATATTTAAGCTAAATGTACTTACGACTAAAGCAAACGATATATTATTAAATTAAATATATATTTAAGCTAAATGTACTTACGACTAAAGCAAACGATAAATTATTAAATTGAATATTATAACAGCTACATGTAATCAAAATTAAAGCAAACGATTAGTTATTAAATTATATAAATTTAGCTAAATGTAGTTAAAATTTATTCAAAAGATAAATTATTAAATTGATTATATTTAAGCTAAATGAATTAAAATTGAAGCAAAACGATAAAAAAGTGAAAAGTGATCTAGAACACATAAAGTAATCTACCTAAAACAATAACCCTTGGGTGGCTAAATAAATTATTGCCTCAAAGCTGTCTTAAAATTCTGAATAATGTTATTCACTTTCAATCATACCTTTATTCCAGTTTGCATATGATTTAATGTAATACATAAATCGATAAGTAAATAAGATACTTATTTTTTACATTTGTTTCACTTCATTCTAATAAAAAAAAATTGCGGAAATTTACTGCAAAGTATTTTTGAAAATTAAGCTCATTAATGGGGAAAGTAGATATCAAAAATATGCGCAAAAACAAGAAAATTTTTTGAAAAGTGGTCAGGTACACCAAATTATAGGTTAGAAAACATTAGCGTATTGTGTGGCTAAAACGTTTTAGAAAGATTTATTTGATTGCTTAAAACTTAACTTATATCTCACTTTATAAAATAAACTAACATAATTGCATTTTGTTAATTACTATGCTAAAAAAGTATGAGATAAGCATTTAAATTGCATAACAAATCTTTATACTTGTCATACTTTTTTTTAATTTTACTTCATAACATGAAAACACCCATCCTTTAAACTAAACTAGACTTCTAGTAATTTACGAATGGGTAATTACTGAAATTATTTTATTTTAAGCGATACCAACGGAAAAATAAAGCGCAAAGTTGTATTTTATGGAATTTTCCCAAGCAATACGAGGTATTTATAAAATGAAAAAGTTAGAACGATTTTGTTTTGTTTCCTCCACTGATAAGAAAATATTTAAAAACTGTTTAACTGTGTTTATATTTTCTATGCATAAAAGAAAAGTGTAGTCATACTGAAAATGAAACTATAACTTAAATGTATTAGAATAGCTTAATAAAAATAATTCAAAGTGGATTTCGAGAGAGTGGAGTGTCATTCAGGTTTCGTCAGTAAGACTCAAAATTATGAGGTCCGTCGCCAATAGCAATCTTGTTGCTTTAAACGTGTAGTTAATAAGTAATCAATCAATCAAACAAACAAGAAAGGGTTGTTGGCAAAGAAATTTATAATTTTTAATTTATGTTCATGGCTCGCAGCTTAGCTGGAATCTAACTTTCTATAACTTCCTTTCACTCCATGAGAGAGTTTTTAGGCCTCTTTCCACTTAAAAGGCAACAGTCTATTGCTTAATACAGCAGATATATATTTAGGAGAATCGAACCCAATGATCAATTTGAACACCTCCGAAAAGATCTTCGTGGTCATGACCCTACTCAGCTGCCATTTCCTCTAAAAATATTATTGCAAATATTTTACATAAAAATATTTAAAAGTGTTACAAAATAATTGAAGAAACAGAATATCTATTATAAAATTGAATTTTATCAAAGTAAATGTCTAGTTATATTTTTATTAAATTTATGTAAGGTAAAAATGAAACGAAAAAATCTTTTTTATAAATTTTAGATAAGTTATTTTTTTAAATATATTTCATTGAAATAACTTTGTATGAAGAGTATATTTTTAGACACATAAAGAATATATATTTAATTTTATATCAAGAATACATTTTAAAAAAACTCGAGAATGGCAAAAAATTCACTAAAATTAGTAGAATTTAAATTGCACCCTAATAAAAAATCATAAAAACTGTTCTAGACAAATTTAATAATCACGATATAACCCTTTTAAGAGTCATTCTTCAGGAAAATATTTTTTGAAACTTGTAAAGCTTTCTTAGATATAAAATGATTAAAAAGTGCTTATGCAATCTTGACGGAAGCATCATAAATATTTATATTTATAAAAAAGGATATGAAGAATTTCATTGTAAATTTTTAATTCTACGGTGCATTCTTTGCTTTTGTCTCAAACAAAAAGATCATAGCGGAGACATTCCATTTAAAATATTGTTATATTACACTCACTCAAAATAATTAAACTGAAATTTATTTTAAGAAAAAGAATTTAACTTATAGTGCAGGTGCAGTTGTTTTTCAACAGGTTGCTATGGTAACAATAAATGCATGAATACTTCGCATCGTTTCTGTATATGGAAAAGAAGGCAGTTCTTTCGCAATTATAAAATTCTTTCCTCAAATCTTCCCGGAGAAAGAAAAATATGTGCAATATCTCAAACTCACGTCTCTTCAGAAAACTGCATTTATTTATTTCGAAAGGATTCTCTTCTAAAAGAAATCTTAAAAATTCTCTAAAATTTTATTTGTCGTAATGATCTCCAACAAAGAATAGTTTCGCCTTTCTATTAGAATATTTTGAAATCTTCTGTATTGTTACTGCATTGTACGCAAAAGCTGTAGTGTAAGCCTGAATTCCGATTTTTTTTTTCATAATCACCAAATCTTGCGCAAGCAATGTCGTTAAAAATGTTTACAAATATATTTCTTCAAATAATTATAAATGTACTTAAAAAATATATTTCTTCAAATGATTATATGTATACTTTAGCTTTTTCTTAAAACTGAATTAACATTTTAAATGGATCGCAAGAACTGATTTTAAGTATGAGATTTACATTGGAATATTATAGGTATTTCATAAGCATATGAAATATAATTTCCACACATTAATTGCTTTTTAGATGTAGGAGTTCAATTCTTTTGAAAGGAAATTATATAATACAGCTTAAAAAGTGGACCTTCCACACTTTGTTGACAATTACCCAAATATTAATGATTCGTTTGGGGATTTTCTGTCTTTAAAAAATATTATAAAATATTTTTAAAAATTGGTGAGAAGAGGCGATTTCACAGAAACCTACATTATTTTATTTTTCGCTTTCACGTACAAGTAGATAAAATATTAAAGATTTGAGAACAGTAGTAAATATTCAAAAGGATTAACATTATGTTCATGAAATCAAAATAGCCTATAGATAAAAGCCTTAATGCCTCTAAGGGAACTAAATTATGATGTTATATTATTAATTTAATTAATATAGATAATTATTAGTTTAATTAATGTAGATAGCTTAACTCTAAAAGAGAATTGTGTCATTATCAATATCGATTCCTTTTTCGTTTCAGATTTCTTATCGTAAAATGTGTCTAAATTTCAAATTTTGGAAAAATTTGCTTGTTACAAAGATACCGAGGCTTATGAAAAGATCTAATTTTAAATGAATGTCTCAAAAATTTGGCGATAAAAAATTTTCTCAAAACTTTCGAAAACTTTTTGCTTTGAAGGATAGTTTTTTTTTTTTTTTTTTTTTTTTTTGCATTTCTGAAACGATAAAAAAAAATTGAAAGTGTAACATTATTATGAAAAATATGAATTATTAATTGCAATTTTGAAAAAAAGTTAATAGTAACATTCTAAATTTTTTCACTTACGGATTCCTCATGTCATGTGTGGCCACGGCAGCGTATTGGTCATAGTCGAGAATCAGCGGCCGGCGTTGTTTTCGTCCAGTCGTTGGTGTGAACCCTGATACTACTAAAGACCTCCATGTTGCTGGGCTGATGTAGGTTAAATCTGACGAAGCTCTAAGTCTTCTCGTTGGTGTTGTATGGAAGTTTCGAAGTGCCAGCTCAGGAGTCATCCTCGTCTCGTGTCATCCTCGCCAATAACTTCATGTTGCTTCTCAGTGTTACGTTAATAAGCAATCCCATTTCCCGTCTCATGAAATCCTTTCAAAAAACAGTTCAAACAATATTCTATTTTGAAATTACAATCGACAACTTTGGAGTCTTAAGAGCTCGTGTATTTGTTTATAAATCTTATTTAGGAATTCACTTATTATTAATAAGTAAAAAACATGGGAAATATGAATCTATTGCGCAAAGTTACCTAGTAAACAGCTACCTCATAATTTCCCCCAAATATCTCTCTGCAATGATTTGTTCCGATTAAAATCTCGAACAAAGGCTATTTAGACATTCTCTAACTCTGGAAGCAAGTCGAATTCTTTAAAGGAAAAAAAGCCATTTTAGAAAATTTCTTACGTCTATTAATCTATTGATATCATAATATATTTTCGTTTGAACCATTAATTAAATTGTGGCTACGATAGCCTAGTGGTCATGGTCGCTTACTTCCCCGGCCAGCATAGCATCTATCAGGTCATGAGTTTTAGTCTAATGCCACTGATGACCAACCGTGCCACAGTGCTGAAGTACTTTAAATCTGGTCGAGTTCCAATGTCCTCCTGTTAGCGTGGTATATTGCAGAATGCGATCTCAGGTGTCGTCCTCGTCCCTACACCTCAGTTTAAAATTACAAGCTCCATTGCCAATAGCAATATTGCTTCTGATTGTGTCTTTACTAAAAACAATAAAACAATCTTGTGACTCCTATTCTTCCTTATATAATTTTGCTGCCATTGCTCCTTCTAATTAAACAGGCAAGAAATACTAGACTCCACTTGAAGATACGTAAGAACAAAATAAACTACTTTATTTATCGCTGATGAATAGATAAAGTCACTCTCTCTCGAAACTCATCAATTCTAAATGAGTTCAACTAATAAAGTCTTAGCTTTCTAATTCATTCGCTGATTCAATCACTTCACACAAACACCCAATTCTTATCCTAATAGTTCTTCCTTAACTATATTAAGAAGAATTTTAAGATAATATTAAGATTCGCTTCAATCTTATCTGGAATGCTTTAATACAACTCACAATTATATTTATATCAGCCTGATATTATCTTCTATTTCCCTTCATTTTCTTTTCAGTTCTATATATCATACACATCACTATTCTAGTTTAATTTCAATTCATTTCTATCTTCATCTTCTAACTAATCACATTTCATTTTGGTTGGGAAGAAATACTAATTTTTTACAATTCAAATTATTATAAAGTTTCCGAGGTTAGTGAAAAGAAAATCGTGAATATCCCTACGTCACAATTTGAACCATGAATATAAACTTCAATTTTGTACAGTTATAATAAAAACCTTCTTGGGTATTTATCATCTTTTTTTTATAGAAAGAAAAAAAGAACAAATTTCTCTTTTAGACAACTACTTAGTTGATCAGCCTATTTGTTGCATAACATTGTCACTGTCTCATATATTATCTCGTGAATGGAATTTTATCTGTCAGGATAGATAAGTAATATTCTGTAGTAACCACCTTTTCTAAAGCTGACGTGGAAAAAGAAATCTCAGAATTGATCTCTGATCGGGAAATGATAAACTCGCAAAAGAAAACAAAAGTGACAGAGAAAATTCTAGCAAGATATATATTTCTGTAAACATTTCGTAAATGATTGTAAAATAAATAGGAATATACACTGGTGTGTAAATTTAAGCAACAGGTACTTTTTTGTCATAACTCCACGATAAATCGTCTGAGAGACATGAAATTCAGAAATGAGAGACAGAATTTTGTGCTTAAGTGATAACGAAAGCATAGTGGCATGAAAATGAATGCAATGCATATAGTATGGAATCAAACAAAAAAGGCTTTATTGAATTCATAGTATCGTTACACATGATTGTCTGTCCAAGAGGAAGAACAACAAGCAGATGTTCCTTAGCATGGGATATCCTTCCCTTCACTGCAATGGTTGTTTTGCACCGTATCTCCATAATCAGCACCAGATTGTTCAACAGTTCTTGAGGTAAGAGTGCCCATTCCTCAATTATTATCTGTTTCAGTTGTTGGGTGTTGTCCGAAGGATGTAATCACGCCGCCAATCGTCTACCAAAAGCTTCTCATTCATATTCTATAGAATTTAAATCAGGGGAGAAAGCTGTCTAATCCATTCGAGTGATACCTTCACTTTCCAGTAGCTGATGAGCATCAGCAGTGTGGTGTGGCAATGCATTAACATACATAAAACCGAAGTCTGGTCCAATTGCACCTCGGAACAAACGCACGAGAGGAAGGATCACTTCCTTACAATAGCGATCTCCGGTTACAGAACCTCTGTCGAAAATGTGGAGCTCAGTCCACCCATACTGAGGAAGATCCATAATACCTCCCCAGACGGTAACTCCAGGACCACCGTAATAATCTCTTTCCGTGATGTTACAGGTATGAATCAACTCTCCATATCAACTGGCGTTGAAAATCTCTTGTGACACTGAAACGACTCTCATCCTTAAAGAGGACATGACTCCATTGATGAGATGTCTATTTTTTGTGCTCCTTACCACTCTAAACGGTACCACCGATGGCCAGCTTTCAAAGGTATGCAACGTTTAAGACAGCGGAAGAATATGCCGCCTTTGTGGAAGCGTCTTTTTACAGAAAACTGCAACACTTGTCGCCCTGTTGCTGTACACAGTTGCTGAGGAATGGTGCTTGCTGACCGATATCGGGTTCTTTTCTGTTGCAGGACGATATATCGATCATCCACTGGAGTTATTTTCCTAGAACGGCCACCACCAACCTTTCTAACTGCTGTACCTATGGTATGGATGGCTTTCCATGGGCGGGAAACGACAATTTGTTGATTCCAAATTCTTCAGCTACACTGGTCAAACTACGCCCCTCCTCCTGTGCTTTCCGATCATTCTTCCACGTGTGAAGTCACCCAGATGATTTATTCTAGCAATATTTGACGAAAGAACTCGCTTGCACTTGCAAAGAATGTCTTTAATTGCGCCTATGTTCTTCCTTTTATTGTAGACCTGGGCTGCGCGCACCGACCGCACGCATTTTTCGTACACTCACCTCGCCTATAACATTTTGTTCCTGACATTTGCACACGCATCACCTTACCACTGATTCAATGTATTCAATGTACTGATTGCAATAACCCCTTTTCTGCATTTTCGTGGCTATTTGATTAAAATTTACATTTTTGCTTCAGTTTTGTACACTAATGTATTATTTTTCAGCAGATTATTTTGTTGTGAGACTTTCTGATTGATTGTATAGTGTTGCACTACAACTCTGACATTGAAAGAAGATGAACGATGTGTGCCAATGTTTTTAGAAAAATATGAAAAAATAAAGGATTAATAAAAATTATTGAATTAAAATTTGTTAATGGTAGTTTTAAAATAAAAAATATTATTTTTATTGAAAGTATCTTCACCCTATACAAAATAGCATGATTTTAATTTCGGGCACATTTTGAGGCAGAAACATTTTTTAAAATTAATATAAATTTGAATGGCTGCATCCCATATAATTATTTACCATACTGCATTCTTAAAACCCATATATATTTTATAAACATTTTATTTCCCCCTTTTACTAGTCAATGTTAAAAATTATTTTACCAGTATAGCGTGAAGATAAAATATTGAACTTTTTGATGCATAAAAAAAATTACTTCCTCGAATAAATTGAGTAATATGATAAATTTTGAATGTTTGTATACTCTGATAAAATTAAATTAATTTTGACAAAGTAGTGTGAGGATAAATTATGAAACAAGTTTTATTCGGAAGAAGTGGATTTATTTCGAACGAAATTGGATAATATAATAATTTTGATATTTTACACTCTGCTAAATTTTTTTTTAAAAAAAATGTGATTAATATTTGAACATTTCCCCCTCTTTTATTGCTCGGGTCGTATTCACCAACATTGTGTGAAGATTGATTGATTATTAACGTCACTCTAAAAAGCAGTACAAGAGCTACTGGAGACGGATTTTATAATTTTGCCAAATGACGAGAAAGACATTCATGATAGTACCTCTCAATTCCACATCATTCCACGTCAGAACTTTGAGCCCTGACAGTTTTAAAGTGCTTCAACTTGCTACACAGTGGGTCGTTAGTGACACGAAAACCGAATCCACGTCCCGATGAAAATAAAATCGACCTCACATTCGCAATGTTGACCACTCGGCGATGACAAATTTAAAAGAAGTGAATTAGGGCTAATAGCGTTGCGGCTAACTGATCAGACTTAATGTTCGATTCTGCTAAACAATATATTACGGAATAATGAAACTCTCTAAATCTTAACTGTAATTGTATCTCAATATTTCTTTTTAGTGTGACGATGAAATTTATAACGTACTGGGGTGATTCAAAAGTTTCTTGCATTTAAAGTCAGATGGCATCATCAGGGTAAATTATTGTTACCATTGATGCTGCTATCTGTTAAACAGAGTCGAAACAAATTCGACATTGATTCATAAGTTAGTTTTTATGTAGTAATCATTTACCTGCTGAGTTGTAAAAAGCCATGACACTCGGATTTATCATTACGACCGAAATTCAAGCAAAAATCAAAATGTTGGTTTGCTTCAGGTAAATCTTTTCCAAAAAGACTAAGATGGTCTCATTGGCCCAAAAAATATAACGTAGAATTTTTGAGGTGCGAAAGGCGTCATAATCATGAATACAAGTAATAGAGACTCAGACAGCTACCAATGAATTATTTTAAAAAAAAGTGATGCGAAATGAAAATAAACCATTTTCGATGCTACGAGCATCATTTCTTGGAATGTCTGATGATTTATTGAGCAACCCTCATAAATTATCAGAAATCATTTTCTTCATACATTTGTGGGTATAATTGTGCGTCTTAAAATTATATTAGGGTATTAATTGACAATTATGCAGCTCAGTACAATCACCCTATGTGGTACTATTATTAATAAAAATTGGAAAAAAGGAAAAGAAATTAGAAAAGTATTTATTATATTAGGATAAGATTATCCACATAAGTAACATTCTTAACTTCAGAAACAAGAAACTCATTTTGTTATTATAATCGTTTTCAATTATACAAAAAATCTTACATTACTAATTAACGTACTTTCACTGTTTGATAACAAATTTATCTTAGTTTTATAATAAAGATTTTCATGAGAAGTTATTCTTAATTTCAAAAAGAAGTAACTTATTTTGTTTATGCCATCATTGTTAATTATACGAAAACTCCTAATCTGCTGAATAACAAACACAATTTATCTTTTAATCACAAACTTGCTTAAATTTGCCATCAAATACCTTATTTTCTTCTGGAATTTCCAACAGCAAATACAAGAATCTCTGTGTACTTCAAAATAAATACCTCCCTAGATTATTTCGCAAACTATACATTTCCGTTACAGAGTTCCCAAATTAAACTACGGGGATTTAGAATTACTGTAATTCGAATGCAGTCGCATTACTTCATTTCTCTTCCTATCGTATGATTATTCAGAGACGAAAATTAACTATTGAAACATTCCATCCTACTTAACTAGAGGGCTGAAAGTTCTGCAACACTCTCTGATGTAATTTCCAATAGTTCTTTCTCCCCTCGAAAACATTCCACGGTTATACATTATGTATGATTAAATGTATATTATGCGAAATCTGAAGTGTAATTTTAACGTATTTAATCCTAGAAATGGTAATGCTGGAATTGAGTATTATAAATGATGCTCTGGTTATTTGTTCTTATCAGATATTTGTTTCAGAATTGATTTGAAAAATGTAACTATATGTTTTCCCAGAGATGTGTACTTGAAGCTAGTACTGTGCTGTTTTTTAATGAAAGAAGCCTGATTTTAATAATATAATGGTTTGATTGCCTTAAAAATTTTAAAACTTGTCTAGCTTTTGATATTAAAGTTATAATGTAATTTGCGATGGAATACCAAGCAAAAATTTCTTTCTGTAAGATGACCCATCTTCCATCTCAAAATTGTGTATGTATGTGTATAAAATATATTACATAAACTTACATTACAAATGAAAGCACATAAAAATGCCATAAAAATAACATAATGTTTGTAATTTTGTTGAAAACTAAATTTTAGATTTTGGCATAGAATAATTATAATATTTTAATGATGGAAATATAAACAAATAAAAGGCGTATCACAAGTTGTTCCAGCTATTAATAGTCTAGATAAAAAATTAGACTTGTCTGAACAAAATAATATATATCATAATAATTTTATATTATTTAGATTTATAGATGACATTATAATTTTTAAAATAATTATAACCCAGATGTTGACCCTAATTTATATTTCATATTTAAATTTAATTCAAACAAATAATGTCCTTCAGCAGCCTCATTGTAGCTTATTTAAACGTTAACTTAACTGTGTGTGTTTTAATGTATATTCTCGTCTGTCTTTTATATGCAATATTTTCCTACACACGTTTTTGTCAAGCAAATTAATAAGTGTATTCAAGAGTTTAACTTCAGCGTTTATTTGAAAGTTCCAGAACAAAGTTATTTTAGTAGTGTCGTGTATTTAGTAAACTATGTTTAATGAATTGGATAGCATGGTGATACTTTCATGTAAACGTTTCTTATATTTGGGTATATTTTTGGTTAATAAAGGCGTTTTTTGTTCAATTAGTTACATCAATTTTAGAATTTTTTTTTTTTTTTTTTTTTGCTCTATCATCTTTTTTATAAATGCTTTTATAATGATTTTGCTTTTGCTTTCGATATACGTTCAAATGTACTTGTGGGTAAACAGCCATTTTTTTATATTTTTTTGATAGGGATAATTTGCCAAATAATTCTAAAATAAACCAGCCTAACCATCTAAACCTTTTTCAAAGTTAAATATATAATACTCCATCATTTTGCTTTTTTTCGAATTTTTGTTTTTACAGTTTTTTAATATTAGATTTTTTTTGATAATTTTCATAGTTGCCATACTATTGTTTCATTCAATTTACTTTCTTTTAGAATTCTCTTATTATACATAAAGTTTTCTTTAATGGTCAGTAACGGTAACGGCAAAAATTACGAGGTACCTATTAAAGTGTTTTAATTTACCCTCTCATCAGAATTAATAAATTTAGAATCATAATTTAAAAAAATTTCATTTTAGAGATAACTATCAAAAATAGGATCAAGGCAGCAAAAGCCTGGGTATTCGACAGAGTGAGGAACTGCCGATGCAAACTTGGAAAATAAGTTATGAGAGCTCGCATTGCCATTGGATGCTTCTTTCTCGTAGTTTTGTTTTTTAATGATTATGATTACTTCCCAACTTGCTTTTTATCAAAGTATACAGGTTTAGTTACTCATAATTATCAATATATATATATATATATATATATATGAGCCGCTCAGAAGCCAATGCGGTTAAGTCCATTTTTTGATATTTTCTGATTTTTGGAAATTTTGATGAACTAAATAATAATCTTAGTTATTAAAGGATTTACTCGTTGGTTACTTTTTTCTAGGTTCGACAGCCCTTTTTTTAATGGCTTCTGAATATATTGTATAATGATTTCAGAAGCCATTGTGAATAAGTCCACCTTTTATCAATATTTTTTTTACATAAACTTTGAAATAAAAATTAAATTCTTCTTCTTCTTTCGATATTTGTTGGTAACACTGAAAAACAAGAAATTCATAGTAACTGTAACCGTTACTTCTAATTAGAATTATTTGAGTTTTATGCATGTGCGTCAAAACACAAAAATATTAAGATAATATTATAAATTTCTTATCTTTTTCAGCTGCCAAAAGGTATAAGTCCTAAAATTTTTAAGATGCTGTCATTATTTCAATAAATACTTAAGTTTTTATTTACACATCCTGTACATATCTTGTTTTTTTGCAGAGTTTACACCTCGAAAAAAGACTTTATACACTTTTATAATTAAATTAATAAACCAAGAATTTTAAAAACTAATGTATCAAAAAACATTAAGTTTCTCAATTTTTGTGTTTTGGACTTAACCGCATTGGAGCGCGCAATATATTGGACGCGCTTCTGAGCGGCTCAAATATATACAAACGTCATGAGTCTCAAAAATTCATTGTGAAAGTAAAATGCAACGATTAGCAAAAAATCTGTGGGTGGAAAATTCATACTATAGAAACGTATATATTCATCGCAGGGGGTGAGTTTGCATGTCTTGAAAATAAGTTCTAAGTCTTGTGAATAGAGAACGTTGTTGCTATCACTTGGGAGGGAATGAAAATAAAGAGAGTGTGATTTGCCGCTGAAAATACTCAATGTATTTACCACCACTTGCCACTTTCGTAAAATGTCTATCAAAATGACTCTGAATTCCTGTAGTATGTGGTAACCAATAAAACTCTATTTTGTGACAATAGATGGCGACGGATATTAGAAAATTTGATTTTAACGAGTTCTTTTTAAACACTTAAACAGTAATGCAAGTTCATACTTCATTTAAGAAATATATTGTTACTGATAATGCGAATTTGTGTGATTGGTTTCAATTGCGAGGGGAGTGCAAAAAGTAAAAGTACTAAGCATCTGACTATAAAGAGAATTTTTTTTCAACAAAGTTGGCTACACAGCATTCAAGATTAAATTATTGGGAGTCGAATGCGTGTTCGTTTGTTTCAATTGGTTGAAACCTCTTGTAGAGCTGTATTGAAATGAGTGTCTCCAGAATCCGCATACCGCCAGCTACAAGTTAAAAAGAATAATACGGTATTTTATCACAAAGGAAAACACGTCGTTCCAGATTTTTAACAAATGAACAGAGGATGGTGTCATGAACCGTATTAATGTATACAAATGGTGTCATAAGTGTTAAGTTGGTAGAAAAAAATTTAAAATCATTCTTTCGACCTGAAAATTTATAGTCTTTTCAATGAGTTTTCTTTAACTCATATTGTAACTTAATTTAGTTCGATTTATGCCCTCACATGCGTGAGTGACTTGGTCTTCTTCATGGCTTGTTTACTTAGTATTCTGGAGTTACGGGGAATACCCAAATTTTATAATCACTTTTTTCTTTATTTCGTTCTACTTCAACTTGAACACAACATTTCGTTCTTCTGCCTTAAATGCTTGTTGGTAAAAATGTTTGCCAGCATGCGTCAGAAGAGGAAGTTTCAGAGTACAAAAAACAGCTGTGTGTTCTGAAATTCTAAATCATACAAATGCAATTGGTGGCGAAGGTTTTAACAACATGCAAAAGGCTGACATCGAAGAATTGATATCAGAAAGCCCTTTGGATAGGGACGATTTGATTGATTTTATGACAGTTTATGATTATAAAGAAGTCGATAATGACGAAGTAGAAGGAGAAGTTCAGATAAAAACAGTAGATTTAATTCACGAGGCTTGAAATTTGTAACAAGTATGGAACAACATTTTCTTACTCATGATCTGGACATAAAGTGTGCATTAAAATTTCAACGTGGTCTTAAGTTTTGTGTACAGGATGTCAAGATTCACATAAGCAACTTGAGAAACCCCCAAAAAATAGCCTCTAATAACAGACTTTGTAACAACGAAATTCAACAAATGCCGTTAATAACGAATTAAATTATTCATTTGAATCAAAGCATATTGCTATATTAAATATATATGTCACGTCTACTCATGATAGCATTTTTGATCCGGTTCGTAACAAACGTGCACGCTTATTATCAAGTAGCGATGAATAGTAGTTAGTTAGTAGTTTTATTCCTAGTTTCAATTTGAATTTTTTATACGTTGTATGTACCTATAGATTGAATTTTCACGGTACACTAGTTTTAATTTTTTTTTTGCAATGAAAATGAATTGTTTTTGTTTTTTAAATACGTAATATGCGTTTCATTATTAATTTTTTGAGCAGTATTTTTGGAAAATATTTAGTTTTTTCCTCTTGCCCGATTCTTAAAGTTGTGGAACATATCTCCAAATTTACCATACGTCGCATGTATTTGCACGATTTTCTAAGGAACGTATCAAGCGTGTAAAAAAAGTTCGGTGTATATGAATTCGGTATATTACTTTTTCGATTTATAAAAAAAGAGTACTCTTACTTCCCAGACAACCTATGTAATATCTCTAGATCTACATGACTGTGGTTAACAATGTATCTCGATTTTTTAGATACAGACAAATGATAAGTACTAAAATTAACATGGAAAACATTTTAAAATTTAGCAATAGTTTTAGTTATTTAAAAATTATATTTGAAGAATTTTTTTTTATATTGCTTAACGTACTTATATAACGAGATACGTTTATTTTTTTCAGTAATAAGTATATTGATATAAAATTAGTAACTTCTTTCATCGGAACATTACACCTATAGAAAATAATTTTAAAAAAATATTTTGTATGGCTTTATTCAGTTGTTTCAATATCTAGTAATATAATATTAGTTTAATTTTTTTAAAAAAAATGTGGTTTGGAAGGTTTCGTTTTCTATATTGGCTTTACGCTTCAAAAGATATATAATGAAGTTTCACTTCTTTAAAAAAAAATCAAACATTTCCGTGGTATCAATACAGATGTTTTTCAGTCGTAACTATGACAACTAGAAATAGACGAATACTTCAATCATTTTCTATATCTACACAAAAGAATACATTTCCTTTATGAATCAAAATTTCCTTTCTTCTATATCTTTGTATAAGAAAATAACAATATGCAATATTCCAGACCTACATCTCCTGAAGCGAGAGTACAAATGCATTTATATTTTGAAATACTCTTCGAATAGGATTCTAAAATTCCTCTTAACATTATTTGTAGTAATGGTCTTCCATCAAATGAATAGTTCTATTTTTTCAGATGTATATACTGCAGTGATCATTCTAGAAAGATTTTGTTTTGGCAACCTGCTTTATCTAGCTCAACTCTAACACCCGGTTTCTTCCATTTTTGTTTACTTTTATTTCTGTTAATCATAAATAACAGAATGATTTGAACATTACTTAATGTTCGCAAGTAAAACCGGTTATTTCATAAATGAAAAATTAGTACTTTATAGAACAAAATTCTTTTTCAAAAGTTCGATTACCATTGAACAAAACTAAGACATTTTTTTTAAAAAAAAGAATGTCAATTTGTAGCTTAACTATTGCAAAATATTGAATCAAGTAATGCACTTCAAAGTATATTTTCTCTACAAAAGTAATAAAAAATCATTCCGTTTTTTCACACCAAACGATATCAAATGTAAGAATTATTTTTTGTCACATTATACCTTTAAAAATACTATTTCATTGTTTAAATGAGCAATATTCAAGTGAATATGTTTAATTCAGTGAATTTACAGAGCCCTTTTTCAGCCAATCCATTCAAATTTATAAGAACAAGTACATCATATATGGGAACTCTTTTAATTTATACTGTTTCATCTTAAGTTGGCAGTACAGTATGGATGGGCAATTCACAGCCGTTGTCATAGAAACTCGGGGTACACTAGAAGAAGGGGGGGTGAATAATAACCAATGTAATCGCCAAATTTAACATGGAAAGAAAAATGCGCAAGAAAATTTTTTTTTTCATGATAGGTAAGCATCTTTAATTCTATTAGCTCGTTTATAAATTCCATTAATAAAATAAAAAATGTCTATTATGTATCATATCTTCATACAATCCATTGCCAAGCTCATCTCCAAATAAGCTTTATGAATCATTATTAGAAATCGCGTCTATAATTTATCACGTTTCAAATAGCTGATTACATAAAGTGGTTTAAAATACCAAATCAGCCTTTTATACAAATATTAGTGACAACTCCTTCCTTTGCATTTAGGTGCAATCGAACCCACTGTTAAATTAGAAGAGGCGGCTTCATAACTACTTTCAATTTTTGTGTCTTGCCACACTCGACTTTGAGAATGTCCTTCATTCACCCAGGTCTAATCCAAATAGCATATTGACGCATTTTCTTCCTTTAACTCGCTAATTTTTTTTCAAATAATTTCTGTTCCATAAAATGATGTCTTGTCTCATAAGAAGCACAGTCTGAATTTTCCTTTTCTCAAATGGAAATCCAATATCTTTAAACACCTTTTACAAGGTAGTCCGGCGTATACTTCTCGAAAAAATATTGGTATCATCGTTCAATTCTTTCAGAATTTTTCCTGAGGCAGAAATCTCTTTTCTACAAGACAAAAATATGAATATTTTATCGAATGCATGACAATGTGAAATCATTTCACTTTATTGGCTTTCTGCTCTTACTTACGACACCAAATCATTTTTTTCCAGGAAAACTTAAATAATTTAATGTCTTTTCTTATTTCAAAGGAAAAAATGTTCTTTTCAAAACACTAGTTAATTGAGAAACATTTTTAATCTAATTGACAGATTCTCATTTCTTCTCGAAGTCAAGAATAACCATTCAATATAGTTCACCGAGCTCCACTTCGGATTCATTTTCCTCGCTTAGATGTTGCATATCACGTGATTGAGGAAATTCCGTCTTCAGTCATGTTTAGAAAGTCAAACCAAAACGAAGAAAATAGCTCGAGAGATAATAATTGTAAATATGAAGGATAGCAGACTCAAAGCGAATGGCAAAAATTGACGCGGAAGCGTAACAAGCTTACCAGAAATGTTACCTTGAAAACTGGTTTTCCGCCAAACTGGAAATCTATCACTGTTTTGACTTTATTCATTCGCTTAGATTAAGAAATAAATGTTTTGAATATGTTATTAATTTGAAATATACCCTTAAAATCAGAATATCTATAATGCATTACATTTTTTTTTTTTACAAATTTCTATGCATTTTTTTAATTTTAAATTCCAAAACAAGATATAACTATTTTTCAAGCGGATTGGTACGTTTTCTACCTTTCCCAGAGCTGCCAATTTAGGTGAAATGGAGTATAAGCAGTTTTCTTTTATATAACTACAGTTTCATTTGACTCGATACTAATAATTATTGTTGAGAATCCGTATAATCACATGGTCTTCGTGGGTGAAGCTAGCTGCCACTTATATGCAAAACCCACGTGGTATACTAATATAAAAAAATAATTTTATGAACGAGTCTTATTTTAATGAAAGATTTTCACTCGTGTTGATAATTCATAATATACCGCGTGAGCTATTTTCATAGGACATAGATTTTTTTTCAGAAATATATATATAGGTATTTCAAAGTTTGTATGTGCAGCTCTAGGCCTGCAGCCAACATAATGTGTTTTCTCGAAATTTGTCTTCTGTTACTTAAAACTATTTGGATAAAAATAAACTCGGTGAAAATACCATCAATATATTATTATTTCTGGCAGCCAAATTGGCTATAAGTAATAAGAAGGAATAGATAAGTAAAAGTTATTTATCAATAATTTTCAATTATATCTGCCTCCATTTGATGCAAGCGTACTGGAGACGAAAATAACTACTCTCACTTCCAGTGTTATGAGAAAACTTATTGCAACTCTAAATTAAAAATTATTTTTGTTTCATGAATGTTATTAATTCAACCTAAAATTATAAATTACATTTTCTCCAGTTATTTTATTTCGGTCATATATTTGAAAATAAATCAAGATCATGACAAATTAAATATTGGAAAATAGTCAAAAACCAAGAAACCATAGATAATAATGATTTAGATTATTTTAAAAATAGAATTGTAGTTATAATAAAATAGGATACAATATTCTATGAAGTAAAGACTAAAACAACTAATGAAAAATACTGTCAATTTTGGTAAACTCTTGCAGTGTTCATATAAGACACCACTGTATATAATATATTTATCACATTCTTTCAAACTAGTATGAGACCATTCAATATTTTTTCTAAATATACATAATGGTTTTTGAAATTCTAAGAACACAGAGAAAGAATTAGAAATTTAGAATTAATATAATTTTAAAATACATATTTTTCATTCCCCATCTCTTCAAATATACATAAACAAAAATAAACTATTTAAGCGTCCCTGCCTACTTAAGCAGAAAAGATATGAAGATCTTTTCTGAAGATCTTTTTGCAAGATCTGAAACTATCTGACGAAATTTGCGAATATAAATGCTCTCCTTAAGAACATTCAGCATTATTCCTGATGATTCACCAATTTGTGAGAAAGCTCTGAGCGAAAAATACATTTAATAATTTTATCTTTCAAATATAAGTTCATAAATAATATTTCAGTTTTGTTTCATGAGGTGTTTATCTCAAAAATAAATTAAGATTTCGGATGTTTTATTTTTCTTTTCTTCTCTTTTCTTTCTTAGGAATTTGGGTAACGAATGCTATTTCCTAAAAACGTTAAAATTGGAATAATTCTTAACGCCGTAAAAATATCGTCTGCGTTTTATTTCCCCCTAATATTAAGCAGTGCATTTCTCATTGTAAGCCTTTGCATTACGCATTTGAAACCGTAGACATAATATTTTTTTTTAATAAAAGGATCTGAAACTGCTCATAATT
The DNA here is from genome assembly GCA_019974015.1 of Nephila pilipes. Lineage (NCBI taxonomy): Eukaryota > Metazoa > Arthropoda > Arachnida > Araneae > Nephilidae > Nephila > Nephila pilipes. The sequence continues at coordinate 70,249 of BMAW01052727.1, read as the reverse complement.
AATGGTGTAATTTATGGAAGACAAAAGATTTTCTCATACACGTTCATTTTCTCTACTTACATATTTTACATGACTGGGTTTCTTTTAGCGGATTCGTATCAAAAACAATATTATTACTGATGCTTCTGAGCGAATTTATAATCCTTTTTTTATTTCAATTCATTCATATTAGTTGTTTTTCTTTGAGCTTTATTGGTCCCCCAAAGTTCTATTTTTTTAGGAGGATCACTTTTGGCGTACCAGACCACTTTTCAATTTTTTATCAGAAGCATCAATTTTAATTACATTTAGCTTAAATATATTCAATTTAATAATTTATCATTTTCTTTAATTTTAACATTGGAAAAGTTTACTATAGTCCATTTCTCGACATTTCAACGTTTACTTTAATTCTTATATGAAATAAAGTAATTTAATAATAATTATAAAAAAATGCACATTTGGGTGGTGAAATCTGTTCTTTGCAAAACTTTGCATATAACTTTTTCATACAAATTTATTTACTTGTGTTTCCTTAGTTTCTTAAGCCCTTCGTAAAAATCTATGTAATTAAGTTGAATCGCACTCTTAATATTAAGAAAAAATTATCTTAAAATATAAGAATAAAATTGGCAGTTTTTTCGATAAATTTAAAACAACTCGAATATTTTAAAACTTATGCCATTAAACAACATTCTCGCTTCTATATTAGAGACTACAGCACTGTTGTTTTAATCAACAAAAAAATATCGTAGCTGACTACTTTTCGAAATAAAGTATGATATACAAAAACTACTTTTCAAAATAAAGTATGATATACAAAAACTACTTTTCAAAATAAAGTATGATATATGGGACGTGTTTCTTTTTTTCATTCTACGGCAACAATAATTACATATAGCTTAAAATAATACAATTTAATATTTTATCATTTGCTTTAATTTTGATATTTATTCGAATAATTTAATATTTATTTTATCGATTACTTTTATTCTAATATTTAATTGAACAATTTAATAATAATTAATGAAGTTAGTTAACGAAATGTTAATCCTATGGAATTTCAACTTTAATTCTCACATCTTTATTATTTGATCTATTTGAATGCAATAAAGTGCATCTGAAAGAGCAAAAAATAATCAATGCTTCTGTGGAATTACTTTATCCCTAAGATTTTTAAAAATATTTTTATTCTTATTTTAATTAATCGTTTTTGAGTTTTCAGGTCTTTAAAGAATATTTTCAAATATTTTTAAAAATCGGAGGAAAAAAGTAATTCCACAGAAGCATTCATTATTTTTTGCTCTTTCAGATGAATTTTATTGCATTCAAATTGATCAAATAGTAAAGATGTGAGAATTAAAGTCAGAACTCCATAAGATTAACATTAAGCTGATGAAATCAAAATGGTGGGTAGACGGGAGCCTTAAGATAGAATTGTACTGCAATGTTTATAATCGTAAGAATAACACATCGATCAATAACTCCCGAGTCTAAAATTGAAAACAACATTTTTTTTGCAAAATTTTTTTTTTATTCATCAACATAACATCTTTTGTTAATCACCTTTTAGGGTGATACAATCGTTCCAACGTTTTCCAAATTTTTCTCCCAAATTTTTTTTTTTTTTTTCTTTTTCGCAAGAAATCTTTTTTGTTGCGAGTAAATAGCGATAAACTGCTTTCTGAATCATCGACTCGTTGCTGTTTTTGTTCCATCGAAAGCAATCGCGGCACCCACCTAGAAAAAACCTTTTTCACTTCACTTCAAAAACCCTTTTTCCTGGTCCGATCGACTTAAAATTTTGACACGTTTCAAGCAAAGGTTAGTACTCTAGAAAGACCTGGTTACTGGTTTACTACGAGCGCCATCTCTGGGTTAGTCTCGGGAGTTATTGATCGATGTGTTAAAACTGGTGATGCTATTATATGCCTCATGCTAATTGTCTTTATGTTTCTCATAAAATATTTCCTGTTTACAGAATGCTCTGTTGCTTTTTCTTACGAGATATTTATTCTGTGTATATATCACATGTAAGATTATATTTAAGAAAATTTTTTAAACATTTAAGGTAAATATTCAATTATGGTGCAAATTATTCATCACCTTAACCTTTTCTGAAATATGATCGCATCATAAATCTTATGACACTGATACACAATCATGCGACTAATAAATGTTTTTTTAATTTAAATTATCATTCCATAGAAACATTTTTATTGTTTTAAATGTATAACCTTATTAATTAATGCTGAAATATATTGGCAAATAAATATACACCTCTATATTTTAGCATTAATTAACATTCATACGTGTGGTATATTTAATGTATATTTAATATTAATATATTTAAGTGCCTAATAATAACATATTGCAAAAAATACTATTAATATATTTAGCATTAATTTCATTTTTATCGATTATAACACATTTTAAAAGTCTTCTGTTACAAAACCCTTTTTCTTTTAGTTTTTTCATCATTTTGAAAAATTCACTTCCAAATATTATGTAATAGTATCAAAAACAAGAAATATTTTCTTAAAAAAGTACTTAGTGCTCCAGATTATTCAAAAATAATAAATTATTTAAAATTATGCTTTTAGAGAAATTATTTATTTAGGTTTCATAATTTTAAAAAATTGTATTTTTGAAGAGCTATTTATTGCTATCAAAGGCAAATAAAAATTATGAATTTCATTCATTAAAAAAAAACAGTTTCACTGTATTGTGGATTCTATAGAACTATTGTATTAAACTGACGGTTCTACAACTGTAGCTTCTTGGAGTAAGCTTTTAAAAAGACAACTTCGTGATTCAGCCTATTTTTAAGAGACTTCCTTTATTTCACTCGCTCAAAAAAATTAAAAATAAATTTACTTTGCATAAAGTGAAAGTAATTTTTTTCAATTTTTATTAAATATCTTTCGTGTATCATTACAAATATGGCTTACAACTTTATAAGTGAAGAGAGTAATATAGGGTGGACCAAAAATACCTGATATATTTTAAAATTTAATGTAATTGTTTTCCCAAGCTGAAAATTTTTGTTTGAGAGAATAAAAGCAATTTTGAATTCTACTTGTTGAGACAGTTTCATGGCCTTGAATCTTGTTGCTTTGAGTTCTTCTTTGAAGCTATAATTTTGACGATTTAAATCAGATTTGACGACAAGAGGTTCGGTACATGAAAGAAACATACATTGAAATATGGTTGTAACAGTTGTAAATATGAATGATGTTTATCCGCATAGCTTCTGCGCATTTGTCTCTTCAAAATAAATGTTTAAAATTTAAATTTTTATAATTTTATGATAAGAATTTTGGTCTACTCAATATATATATAACTATATATATATATATATAAAATTCTTTTTTTACAAGGTAGATACGTTCCTTAAAAAACCGTGCAAAGCAAATCGTGTAAAAGATCAGGCGACGAATGGTAAATATGGGGATATGTTTCACAACTTTAAAAAAAAAAGTGTAATATGAAACAAAAACTAAATATTTTCCCAAGAAATCGTGCAATAAAAGTAATAATGAAATCCATATTACATATTTATAAAACAAAAACAAGTAATTTTTATTACAAAAAAAAATCAAAATTAATGTACAGTGAAAATGCAGTGTAAGGTACATACAACATACAAAAATTCAAATTGAAATCAGGAATAAAACTACTGACAACTATTTACCGCTACTTGATAACAAGCGCGCACGTTTATTATGAACTGGAGCAAAAATACTATCATCAGTAGATGTGTCAATATGTCTAGCACAACTGTCGGCTTTGATTCAAATGAATAATTTCGTTCGGTATTAAAGGCTTCTGTTGGGTTTCTTCTTTCTTTCTTTTCCTTTTTTTGTTTGTTTGTTTGCTCCTGTTACAAAGTCTGTTTGTTCGGTTTCTCAAGATGTTTATATAATTCTTGATATTCTGCTTCACGAAACTTAAGATTTCGTTGAAATTTCAAAGCACACTATATGTCAGGATCATGAGTAAAAAATGTCTTTCCATACTTGTAGCAAATTTCAAGTCCTCGCGAATTAAACCAGCTGTTAATAGCTGAACTTCACATGCGACTTCGTCATTATCGAATTATTTATTATCCTACGCTGTCATAAATTCGATCAAATCGTCCTCAACCAAAGGGCTCTCTAGCATCAATTCTTCAACGTCAGCCGTTTGCATGTTGTTAAAATCTTTCCCACCAATTTGATGGAGTTATAATTTCAGAACACACGGCTGATTTTTCTTCTACGAAACTTCCACTTTTGATAAATGCTGGCAAAAATTTTTTAATAAATAACGTTGAAATAAAAATGAACTCTTTAATTTTTGAATTAGAGAGAATGGAACAGAATGGAAAATTAAATTATTATTAAGAGCAAATATTAAATTAACAATATTATATATATATATGGGGATCCAGTGGGTTGCCTAATTAATGCGGACATTTCAAAAAATTTATAACCTGAGATATTAGTAATAAATATTGAAAAATAATCTTACTCTTACCAGTTCGGCATATTTCTCTTTATTATATCTAAGATGCATTCGGCTTAGGAAATGCAATTACAACAAAAGAAATAGTATAAAAAAAGTAATTTAACATAATAAAGAATTAATAATGTAATGACTTAATATCTTGTCACAATTAGCCTATGCCGCTACTAAAGCTTTAATGGGCCTCAGCATGCTTTTCATACACCGTTTTGCACAGCCTTTTATTTGGAGATTCCGATGACATACTTTTATTAAGTTTTCCATTAATTGTTGGTAAGTTGTTATTGTTTCTTTGACAATTTCACGATTTGTGATTTGTAAATTTTCAATCGGATTCAAATCCGAAGAATTACCTGGTCCGGAGAAATTGGGATAATATGGTCTACTAAAATGGTTGTTATGCTTCTCGTTTCATAACAAGACACTGGTTCAAGCTTAAAAACAAATATTCGAAGTTTGAGAACCGTTCTCGATACTGAGGCTTCTGGTAATTTCGCTATTGCACTGCTCCTGCATCATGGTTCCTTGCACGACGTGAAGGCGTGATTAATTTAAATACATAATATATAGTCTCACATAATTGGAATCACTTAATTGCTTTAAATGTACTTAAAAGGTCAAATTATGAAAATATGCTACTAAAACAACATGGATTTTGCAACGCGTTGTATACATACATACAATATATATATATGTAAATTATAATCTGTATGAATTATTTAAGTTAATTAAACGTTTATTTAATTCAGTTCTTAAACAATAGGTTATGACTCTATCAATATATTATATATTCCGTGTTAGGAATTTCTATATTACAGATTTAAATTTAATTATGAAGAATGATTAATTACTACATTAAAAATCTTTTAGAATCTAAGTATATTAAAGTTATATAATCTTGGTATAAAAGCTTCCTTCTGAAAAGTAAAAATTATTGGATTTATAATTTTTCCTTATTTCATAAGATCAAACATTCAATCAATCAAGTAGATTAAGCTGTTGAATTTTTAAACATGCGCCATATTGGATCAGAAGATTATGTAGAAAACATAGGTTTGAAGTAGATAAGAGTTTTATATCTCTTTTTAAGTTTCATGATTTTTAAAAAGTGAATAAAGGGTGTTTTCTCGGTTTTAATTGAATTATTTTAATTTGTCTAAAAGGAATTTTAATTTCTTTGATTTATTTTTATTTCTTTAGTTTAACTTTTTGCAAACTGACTTCTTGAATTTAGTTTATTTCGTTTTCTTGCATAACCACGCATTCTCAACCCCAAGCTTGAGAGAGCATTTTAAATTGCTTTACTTTATTGTCTCAATTTTCTTTTTTCTGATTTCTGCTTTACAGGGATAGGTGGTGTTTTGTCTTTTACGACCATTGTAATATTCTATTAACTTTAAATTACTGGTTTTAATTGTACATTTTAAATAACGCACCATTTTTATATTACTGTAATTCAATAATTTATTAATAAACTATATATGTTTAAAATTAATATATACTCGAAGTATTCTACATTATTCGTTACATAGTATACTTATACAACAATTTAAATTATTAATTTTTCTTCTTTTTTAACTTTTTATTTATTTTTTCAATTTTCAGTTTAATCTCTTTATTTTAATTTAACTACCTTACTTTTTTTTTAGTTATTTGACCTGTATTTCAATAATCTTTTATTTTAGCTAGGTTATGATGGTTGGAAATCTATATTTCAAAAATTTAATGCTTTAACTTGATAATAACATTTTTTTACTAATTTTAATTTGGTTAATTTATAAACGTATTAAATACATACATTTGTATATATATATATAACATTACTATTAAGAACTTCAGACTTTTATAAGAAAAAAGAAATCTAAGATCTGATTAGTTGTTCTTGAAAAAAAATTTACATTTCCGCTCTTTTTCATTGTAGATCACAGAAATAAATGTTGCACCGTAAGATTTCGTCTAAAAGAAATAATTTTGACGCGTATTGATTAATTTTTGAATATGAGACACTCTCTCTTTATCTCTGTAAAAGTTACAGAGTCTCGTCATACGGGCGTCAAACCAAGAATTTGAAAGAATGAAAATGATGGATTGCTTAAAAATACAGATGCTAAAGGAGAAAAGAGGAACATTGCTTAAAAAGGCTAATCAAACCTTCAAGGATAATTCAACGTTAAGTGCTTCAAATTTACCAGAAATATAGCAAAATAGTTTGCACTTAATAGGCAGAATAGTTTGCCATCCAATTATACGTTACTGTTTTTAATTCTACCGAATTTTAAAGTCGAAGGAGAAAAATGTTAATCCCGAGTCCGGAATAGAAAATGAAAAAAAGTTTCCTGAAAACCAAGAATTTTTTTTAAAAAGTTCTACTTCTAAATAATTTTCTAATAAATAAGAATAATAAAGTTTCAATTATTCAAAAAATAGATTTTGCAAGGAACAGATTTAGTCACCCAAGGTGCTTTTTTTATTATTAGTATTAAATTACTCAATTAAATATGAAAATTAAAGTAAACAATGAAATATCAAAAAATAGACAACAGAAAACTTTTCCGATATTAAAATTAAGGGAAACGATTAATTATTAAATTGAATATATTTAAGCTAAATGTAATTAAAATTGAACTAAAAAAATTTAAAAATAGTGGTAAGTGATCTGGTACGCCAAAATTGATCCAACTAAAACAATGTATCCCTTGTGTAACTAATTAATAAAGATCCAAAACTTAATACCTTAACTTTCAGTTAATGCAAATTTGATATTTTTGACAATTAGAGATGCCAGATGACTTGATATAAATCGAACATATTTTTTGCTATAAAATGTAATTAAATATTAAGAAGAAAGAAAAGAAAGTGAATCTATGGTGATGTGGTGTTGAATTACTTCGAGTGCAGTCAGAAAACTAGGATTCATTTCAATTATAGTCGTCGTTAAAATATCCAAAAAATAATTTCAAGTACAATTTAGGTAAGTTGAACGAGAGATTAAAATTGTTATACTTCAACAAGAAAATATTGCAAAGTGTAGTTTTAAACCTAAATTTGAAATAAGTTGTGCTTAGCTTCATGAATATCAATTATGTTGATGATATCTGCATGTAAGTGAATTGTGTTGATATGTATTTAATTGAAAATGTTAGTTTTGACGATGTTTTCAAAAATAAAGATTCGAAGTTCGATCAAAAAGAGGCACATGCATCGAAATACAGGGTGCTTCGAAAACTCATGTGTGAAAATTCAAGGAGTAGTAAAAAACATCTAGACGAGAAATTTGCAACCTACAATGCATAGGTGGAGAAGCAAGCGCAGTGAACAGCTAGACAGCGCTGTAATGGAAAACATAAAGCGCAAGTTTCCTTACTTATCGTCATTTCTACCGTAGATTTCAGGAGGCATGGCGACATATATTAATCAAGAAACAGCTGGCATGCATTTTATGTATGGTCTTGCGAATGGAAATGTTTCGGAAGCCAAAAGACCACATGCAGTGTTTCCCGCTTGCTCTCCGCCTATGCATTGTAACTAGGGTGAAAATCGCTTGTGTAGATGTTTTCTATTGCATCTTAAATTTTTGTTGTATAGTAATGGATGTTACACTTATTAATGATATGTATCTTCAAAACTGCTGTACAATTGCTTCTACAAAATAAAAGAGGTAAATTTTTGATTGCGAGTTTCGTTTATGGTTCTCTCGGTTGAGCGGTCATATGCATTCCAAATTCGCGTTTTTTGTTTGCTTAAACAAAATATTTTATCGTGGAAAGCATATATTTATTTTATATTAATCTTTCAAATATTTCAGGGACTTTTGATCCATTCTATATAGTAAAAGTACACTTTTCGAGGTTGTTGCAATTGATTAATGGTAGTTGTAATTATATTCACTCTAAAGAAGTTTTGTTTAATAAATGCTTTTATTATCCTAAATTTGGGTATAAATTACCAATAATCATTGATATGGTTTTTAAAAACAATTATTATGTTTCTGTTGGTATCGAAACTCTCACCCTTGAATTTCAATACTAACAAAATTTGGCATTTTTTTCACAACTTTAATAAGAAATTCTTCATTGGATTTTTTCTTACATAATTCTTTTTTATTCTTATTAGACATTATTTTCTATTTTAAACGCAGAAAAATGAGTACATTAACTTTTAGATATATTAAAATTATAAAGTTTCAACTTTTAATTTTATTATTATCTATATTAAAATTTGTAATAGAAAGATTAAATCTTTATTCTGAGAGAAGAATAAATCAATATAGACTGATAATTTTTTTAAATTTATACCATATTTTGTTTTCAACTAGAAGAATGCTCTAAAGTCTTATTATTTTGTATTATGTAGGTATATATTATAATTCGATATAAAAACCAACGTTTTTAAAAATAACGTTTTTATATGGTAGCAAAGTATATTAAAGAAAATTATTGAAATATTAGTTAAAACTGTTAGTTATTTTTAACTTTAAAATTTACTTAAAAAGATACATTTGTGAGCATATTAAGAAATTCATAATACTCATAAAATCAAAACATGCATTTGAAAGTTTGTAAGTCATTTTATTAAAAAAAATGGGAACCAGAATTCAGAAAAGGTTTACCCTTGGCGACAAGAATTATTTGGCAGTATTTTGCCAAATGTGGCTACCCTGTTCAGTTTCACTGATTTAACGCTCAGCCAAAAAAAATCGCCAAGTTTGGTGCCAATTTTTGAAATCGCGCCAAGTGTTTGGACTAAACTGCATTATTAAAGAAAATATGAGTTAAAACTTGTCGCAAACGTCTAAATATTGCATTGTTAGGCGAGTACGAACGATTCTCAAAATTTCAAAGCTCTAGCTTGATGGGAAGTTGGTTAAATTAACGATCGAAAATTTGATGACACACACACACACTCACACACACACACACACACACACACACACCAAGTGAAATTCAGAAAAACGTTGTAAAATTCAGTACCGAGTTTCTTTTCTCGAATTTAAAACTATAACTCTTTTTGTGACATTAGTGCAGATGTTTTTCAATCGTTACTATGGTAACTACTATTTTAATGACTTTTAACCTGTATCTCTGAATAATAAAAAACGCATTTCTTTTGTGATTATAGAATTGTTTTTAGAGAAAAGCTAGGTATTAGATTCGCATATAAATCTAATCTATCTTAAGTCTTTGAAGAAAACGTAATATTATTACTTTTTTATTTAAAGATTAGTATTCGTTCTCCGCACTGGTTCAAGTTTTAAAATAAAATTCAGTAATCCAGATATTAATAAGCAGATCATAGAATGAACAAATAGCGTGCTTTTTTACTACGATTCATTTGAAAAGAGAATTGTAATTCTTCTATAAAACAAACAAGCGATATCTAAGGGACTCTATAAAAATAAATTGTCGAAAGTCGTGACGAAATATGCGCCAAAACTATGAGTTGCAAAGCAGTTGTCTTTCTAGGTGGAGGGAAAAAATCTTCTCTTCGATTGTGTAGTTTCAAATTTGTATATAATTTACTGGTTTATATTTTTTTATCCCATTTTTTTAAGAGAGGACTAAGTATTCATTACGTATACTGTATGAATACTGTATCATTTTAATCTATAATGGAAGGAATGAACTGAAAATATATTAAAAACTTGAAATTTACGCTTTTTAGTATTATTTTTATTAATTCACCGAAACTCGGTTAATTAGTTTACTCACCCTAAACAATAAGTTTTCTTTAAAACTTTGCATCTCTGAGGTGGTACAAGAACTCTAATCCTGTGACATTTCATTCGAGAACTAAGGCCAAAGATATAAGAAAAATACACAAACATGGCTTCATTATTGAATAATAAAATAAATCTAGAAAATTTTAAAAAAAATCGTTCCGAGATGCACTCCATCATTACCCATTATTTCAGAGCATCAAATTTCATACATCCGAGCTTCTTCGTATTTTCTCTTTGTTGTCCATACACACATACAAAAACTTACTTTTTTTTTAATTAAATAGCTATTTGAATTGAATTCGAAGTTTTTCAATATCATATTTGCCATAATAGTCTTTTTAAATTTTCTATTTTTATGAAGATATACTGAATTTTTAAATATTTCAATGATTTTATTTGTAAATGTTACTTATATGTCTAGATTAGGAGAATCGTTTTCTTTTCCAAACCTTCATTAAATTTTCTTCCGAATGATCTTCTTGAAGATAGTAAATATTTGAATTCTTTTTTCTTGTTTCTTTACTTCAGAATCTGAGAAACTGGCTTTTGTTTTATTTTTTTCAGTTTAAATTTAAGAATGAATTCTAGGTATGAATGGCTTTCAGGAAGCATAGGTTCCAAACATTTCGTTCAAACTTCATACGTATATTTTTTCATATCAGTACACAATTTGTGAATAATCAGATTTAGGAAAACATAGAAAAATGAAACACGCGTGAGAGTACACATTAATAATAAAACTCTCACTGTAAACGATAGAAAAATACTCGATAAAAATAAGGGTTCGTACAGAACTACAGATAAGCTTAGTTTATTTATTTCCTATCTTCTCAGAAATGAAACAAGACTTTTTTCCACTCTTAAAATTGTAAATTGCAACTTAAGCTATGAAAACCTTTTGCGGAAAACTTAGATTTTATTTGAAATGATTTTGAGTCACAGAGGCTTTATCAAACTTTTAACTTCATGTATAATTGTTCGATTAAGACATCTCGTAAGGTGGAAATGAACCAGTTTGCTTGATTATCCGAAACAACAGTTGCTAGCAATTAATGAGAGACGGCAATAAATGTGCACATTTTCTAGCCAGGGAAGCACGAAAAATGAACCAGACCAATCTTATCATCACACTGGTGGGTGCTAATCTATAATTAAGTGCAGATTTTACAGATAACCTCTGAAAAAACTCCTAATTTCAGACATTAATTGCTCCAGATCATCTACTCTATAGTAAGACTTACAACAAACCACTACAAGGACATGAAGCTTTTGCTTAGTTTTCCACAAGTTTCACGGACTTTGTTGTTTGAAAATGTCACACAATCAGAGATCGCAGGTGGCAAAATTCTATGACGAAGGAATTTCAAAGCTTGCCCACCGCTATGGTAAGTGCCTCAATTTGTTTGATGACTATGTAGAAAAGTATAATTTTAGTCGCTCTTTCTGATGTATATAATATTTTTTTTTCTTGTACTTAGTTTCTTTTTAATTTCAAAACGCTCCTTACTTTCTGAATAGCCCTCGTATATACCAAACCTTTTTAAACTTCATATTGTAGTGTATACATTTTTATCCCTGCAGGAATTTCTCTACAGCCCTAAGACATCTGGTCTAACAGCCGTTGTTGATACCGTTCTCGGTGTGATTGTGATTATTTTTCTTACGTTGCACTGAAAGCAACACGAGAGTTCATGACAACGGACCCTATACGATGATACCTTAACTGGCACCACCCTCTCCAAACTTGCATACCACGCTAATGAGAGGAGTTAGGCCTCGACCAGATTTAACGTGCATCATTCTCGCTACACGGTGGGTTTCAATGGCATCAGTGCTCTTACCCACTACTCGACGGAAACAAACCGGTCGCCAGTCCATGACAGTGACCGCTACATTACCGCAGCTTATCAAAACTTACGGTTATCGAAAGAACCATGATTACAATATGAACCACAGAAATTTAAATTAAATTAAAAACGTGCCCCGCCAACGAGTTGTGGATTAAAAATTTGATTTATTGAATCGAATAGATTATAGAATAGAATACGGACTTGCCGTCTGAGAGATTGAGGGGAGTTTAAGGAGGGGTTTTCTTCCGCAGTTTTCAGAGCAAGCTCTCAAGAAGCAAGGCTAGAATCTTTGAAAATTGAGAAGGGGGTCTCGCGTCAAATAACAGTTACGAAAACTTCCTAGCTGTTGCCAACTCACATGACGGGACGCAATGAGGCGACAAGAATCGCCCCATTATACTAGATTAAATCTTTTGTAAGGTAATCACCTTGAATTATATAAAGTGCGAATGACTGAAATTGTATTATATACTTCAAATCATATTTTCTTCAAGAAAAAAAAAATAAATAAAAACTCCATTGACTGTTACGTCTTATTTTGTTAGTATCTTCTGAAATAACCCGGGAGCTTATTACTAAATTCTAGGTACTTAAAACTATCAGTTATTCGTAATGCAGCTTATCCTAATATATAATGTATAAACTTATATAAATTAGTTAATAATTAAGTATGTAAGATAAAACTCAAAGGAAAAGTATGATACTATATGAATTTATAGTTTGAATTTATAGTTATTACAACAATGCTTCAAATTTAGTACGAATTATGGCAATTAAATAACGAGATTGAAGTTGTAAAGCATTTTATTTTGATTTCATATATATTTACTTATTATCATCTTCAATATACACCCCTTTTCCATCCCTATTACCATCCCTGCGAATCTTCCATCGTTCAAATCAGCGTTAGAAATCTTCTTTCAGTTCCTTCGAGGCGCGTGCCGTTTCTATTTCACAGCTTCAACAGACTCAAATCTTGTTCATTTTAATGCATATTTCACCTCAGGAAACAAATAGAAGTAGCATGCCTCAAGATCTGGTGATTAAGGCGGGTGGTCTAACACTAGAATGCTGTACTTGGTTAGAAACCTCTTGACAGACAATGTGGAATGAGTCTACGCATTTGTCTTGGGAAAAAAAATTTGTCATACGGATTCCTTGTCGATTCCTACAGTCTCGGCAATCGCACGAATGCTTAACCGATGGCCAGATTGAACTAGATTACCGATTTTTTCGAATATTGCCATCCGTTTTTTGACGTAGGAGGGTGACTCGGGCGGAAATCATCTTCAACGTCTTCTCGGCCATCTCGAAAACTCTCAAACCACTCAAAAACATGTGCATGAGATAAACATTCATTGCCATAAAATTATTTTAGTAAATTATAACTTTCAGTAATAGATTTTCCCAAGTTCATGTGAAATGTGACACAAATTCGGCGAAACCAAAAGTAACTTTATATGTCTATACAGAGAAAGTATCTATCATATAATATTCTATCGTATCGTATTAGTACTTCAGCATGTTTTCATATCCTTAATCCATCTATTATTTGATGTATTTATTCAAAATATTACCTTTGCATATAGTATTATAAAAAGTCGACAAATTTGCAATCACTAGCTGAAACAATGCATTTCGGAAGTCCGTAAAGAAAGACGAAAACATTTTTTTTTTATCTGGAAGGTGATTAGTGCAATTTCGTTAGAAGAGTCAACTATGTGAATTTACGGAGAATGTTATTTTCATTGGATTGAAATCAAGAATACTTTGAATTACGTATGAGATAGTTACAATAAATATTTTCACCTTGTTCTTCCTCTAATAGAACTTTATATATCTTATACGTAATAATTCTAGTGCGAAATGTGCGTGGCATTCTTCCATTTCAAAGCCCGTATATTTTTTTCAAATTTTTATTCAACTACTTTACGAATTAAGGATCCTCTTAACTTTCAGTGTAATAAAGCCAAACTTTTCTCAGAACGATTTATTCAGTTTAAAAAATAATAATAAATTCATAAATTCTTAAAGATATTCTTCAAGAAAATTTCATTTTATTTGGTTCTATTAAAATATTAAATTTGTATAAGTAAAAAAAAAACAATCCTGAAAATAATTTTAGCCTTATGTAATAGGCTTGAAAGTAATTGCTGTGCACCCAATTAAAATAATTAAGACATCCGTATTCTAATAAAGCAGTTAAAATTATTTAACCGACTTAACACACAAACTGCATATAGTTAACATAACGGTAGAAAGAAAATGGTAAATCTAATTTATGTTATAAATAGCATCAGTCTTCGACATACAGAGCTTTTTTTTTTTTATTTCGATTTTAAAAAAATCTCATTCTGTTCAATTACTTTTCCAAACGACCGAACATCCAAAGTTCTGAATACGCGCTTCACAGTCCACAAAAGACAGAATGCCAATACACAGGCGAACGAAGTTATGCTAAATTCACTTATCGAAACCTGGCAACAGCGAAATTCACCTGGCTATCTGATTAATTCTGGCGGATCATTGAAGCGGGACGAAATCCAGTTACGGTTACAGCGATCTGGTTATAACCTCACGCTAGTCGTTCAGCTTTTTGGAATTTTCTTTTATTCCCCCTTTTAATGTCAGATCTTTCCCGAATCAAACTAGATTTGATAGAGCTATGAAGTAAATGCGTTAAGCGCAAAATTGCCTTAGGAAATTCCAGATACCAGATCTGGTGGAACATATCAATTACCTAAGAGAGTTAAGTTACAGAATAAATTACACTTGAGAAAGGATAAAATTCGGGGAATATTTTCGTCGAAAGTGAAAGGGTGTGTTTGTTCAACAAAAATGTAAATGCTCTAATAATTTGCGAATGAGTGAAATGTGTTAATTTAGCTGACGTAACTAGCTTATTGAACAATAAAAGTTAGCAATAACACTTCCTCTATTGAATTGCTCTATTTGATGAAATAAAACGAAACAATAAGTTAAATAAATATTCCTATTAATGTTGTTATTGTTTTTTTAATTTAATGTGCTTGAGATGGGTTACAATGTTGTACTAATGTTTTCATTTTGATCAACAAGTTAAGATTGTCTTCCATGGATTACGCAATTAAAGATGTCGAAGAAAAAGAGTATGATAGTAATAATTATAATATAATAAATATATATAATTATAATAATAATTATAGTATAAAGAGTATTATAGTAATTATTTACCGGATTATTCCAACAAAAACAATGAAGCCTTACTTGTAGCAATTTAGGCTAAAATTCATAATTTACCGATAAACCAGATTACAGGTATTGCACTCCATAACTGAGATTCCAATATCTTCTTTTAGTCTAGGGGTTTTCAATCCGTGTCCCGCAGAAGACATTTTAGTCGCCCCACATTTGAATTTGAGACAATTTCGAGAAAAGTTCCCATGTCAGCTTCGTGCCTTTAAAAAAATACCTTTTTTCTGTTATTTTTGATATTTAAAACATTTTATTGGCATGTTTGATATCTATTTGAGATAAAAATTTTATGAAAATGACGAATTTATATTAGTTCACAATTTATTGAAGTACATTGTTCATCACCAGCTCAAGATATTAGAATCTCAGTTATAGAGAGGAGGGGAAGTAAATTAACATAATTCTATTTCTCCTACCGTTGTAATCAGATGTCGAAAGGACAGGTAGTTGTAAACATTCTGTTTGGTTAGTGATAAGCAGGTTTCGTATGTTGTTTACAGTTGATTTTGAATTGGATTACTCATACTCACTCTACATTCTGAAATTCAGAAGCGTTTATGGTCTTTGAATGAGTGTACAATGACAGGCCTTGATAGAAAAAAAAGAAAAGAAAAGAAGAAAGAAAAACTGAAGGAAAGTGCGATTTTTTCAAGAAAAATTGTCAGATATTTATTTTTTGTTGAATATTAGATTAAAGCAGTTTGCCCTATTTACATTGAGAGTGTAGCTGTTATGAAAGAATACAACATTGAGAGATATGATACTAAGCACAGTGGAAAATATTCTACATTAAAAGGTCATTTTCAAAGTAAAAAAGGTGAATGAATCAAAATAAAAGCTATATTTTCAGCAGTCTCTTTTCACCACAGCGAATAAAAAATCTGAAAACAGTGTTCGTGTTATCTACGTCATAGTAGAAAAAATTGTTAAGCGTGGAAACCCTTTTGTTGATGGAGAGTTTGTAAAATACTATCTTCAGAATGCGGTTGAAGTGCTGTGACCATCACAGACTCAAGCCATATCAAGTATTAGCTTATCTGGTGTGATAATAGCTAGACGCGTATATTCAATAAATTAAAATCCAAATGAAAATGAGCATTTCATTGGGCATTGGTAGCCTTCCATCAGAATTTCAATTAAATTTTATAGATTTGCCGTGTGAACCTGCAGTTAAATATAAGTTTCTTCAACACCATACACTAATGGAGTTTTATTGAAAGTACGTGACCGAGGACAAGTATCCTGAAATTAGCAAACATGCGTTGTTAACGTCTTCTATCTTCCACAGTGCCTACATATATGAAAAGTTTTTTAATAAATTGAAGAACATGAAAAAAAAACCAAGACTGACAGATAGACTTTTGGAGAGAATCTACGAACTGCAACAACACAGATTAAACCGGATATTGAAGCTTTAATCATGCAAAAACAATGTCAAATTTCTAATTAAGACTAAAGTAACAACCATCTTCCACCAGAAATGTAAGTATTTTTTTACTGTAAATATATTTGGTAACATTGTCTTTACAATCATCTTCATTTGTTTTTCATAATTAAAAGAAACTACAATTATTACAAAATTAAAATATTTTTATTCGACTTTCATTTAACTTATTTCGTAAGCATACATACATATATATATATATATATATATATAATTCACAAATCTGTAACATCATCTCTTCCCGTAGAATCAGTTAGTCTTGTAAATCAAACCTCCCTTTTTTATATAAATTTTATAAATTTTCTTGCTATTCTATTTTTTGACAGTCGTGTTTCTCGGTAAATCTTTGGGAATTTATTGATGTGTCTCTCGGACGTGAAAGGTTGAAGACTCCTATTTTAGTCCAAAGAGAAACACCACTGCGAAAGATTAAAAATCGTCAGATGGTAGGAATAAGAGGAAATAAATAAAATACATTTCGCTTTATTACTTCGAATTTAAGATGGCACAATAGTAAATTTGCAGATAGAAAATAACTGTTCTCAAATGGAACTTTTAAAATGAAAACTAAATATTTGAGTTTCATTAATCGTTCGGACTTTATTTATTCTGAATGAATCTCAAACAAAAGAAGAAAAAAATGAACAACTAAATTAATAAAATCGGCTTAAGAATATTTACAGCTCAAGATATATTTAAAAGTACAGTCGAGAACACCACTACATTTCGTTCTTCCATGAATCGAAAACCTGTATGTATCGATTTTATTTTTCAAAAACTGAATTTTCACTGTATAAATAGTTAGTATACAATAAACAAAATCTTTAAATGCCGTAAAAGTTTCGAATTAGAGAGACTTTTACATGTAGATATAAATAACCACATATAATATGTAGACTAGCCACATATAATTGTGGCTAGTTACGGTCAGAGCATATTGATACTACTTTGAATAAAATGAACCAAAAGATAATTATGATAACGAAGAAGATGAATTATTTGAACACCATCACACAAGAAAACAAGTAAAGGAAACATTTCAATATGTCTGACATTGATTAAGTTTCATTCTTAACGTTCTTGAAGAAGTGTGTGTGTGTTTACATTTTTAAACAAAATTAGAACTGGCTTTAGCAAAATGTTAAATTAAAAAGGCGGTAAGAACCATTTCCCCCAAAAGTAAGTACGAATTTCGTTTCGGTCTTGTACACAAACATTAAATTTACAGTAAATTATTAACAGATTCGTAAATTACGTACATATTTGCATATTTTTTAAATAAATTTATTTCATAGCTTAATGTCTGAAATATTGTTTAGCCTTAAATAATAAACTACACGTAATGTTTTCTAAGAAATGGATGAAAAATTTTATTATGTATACCAAAATTTCTATATATTGAATTTTTTTCTCAGAACCTTTACGCTCAATATATATATTCGACTGTAACTGTGTCAAAAAAAAAGTTATTGTTATAATTTGTTTTAATTTTCATTTATTAAGCTGTAAAAATTTATGTAACATCTAAATACAATTTTATTTTCATTTAACATTACTGATAATACTAGTACAAAAACAAACCTTTTAACAACGTTTTAGTGCAAATTACACTATTACGTTATAAGAAACCATCGATTTATGAATGGGAAAGAAATGGAAGGAAGATGGGAAACAAAGAGCATAAAATTATTTTCATTATTGATATCTGTTTGTCCAGCATTATTCAATTTTAAAAAAGTGAAAATCGTTTGGTCGAGACGTGTTTACGTGTACCAGAGCACATGCGAGGAATTGTGGAATACCATGTATAAGATTCCATGTTTCAGTGATATGGGGGGCTTACTTTTTAAATTAATAGTAAAGCTTACATTTTTTTGTACCTAATAATGATAATTTAATCATTCTATAGAACTATAAAAGTAATTTTTTTCATCAAAAAGGGTTTCATCCTCTTAGATGAATATGGACTTTATTTGTGAAATATATTTGCATTTAACTACCATTTTAAAGAAACCTATTACTCAATATGGTTCCAAATTTTTTTTGCTTTTATAAAGGGTACATGTACTTGAAATAAACCAATTTTTTTGAATTAATAAATAAATTTTAAGAAATAGTTTTTACATGAAAAAAAGAAAAAAATTAAGATTTCCAAAATTACAAAGTTCTGTAAATTTTTCAAATACAATACTCGTATACTGTAATATTATTAAAAAATTGGTTAGCTGTTTTTTTTTCTTTGTCTTATATAAGAGGGGTAAAATATTTTTTTTTACATTTAAGAAATATTATTTTTAAAAAATGGCACCTAAATGCAAATATATCTGAAAAATCATATCCATATTCAATACAAAATGAAAACAAACCATTTGACAAATAAAAAATACCTTTATACTAGTAGAACTGTAAAACGATTAAAATATCATTATTTGGAACATAAAAATCCTAAGCTTTATGAATAATTTTAAAACAAGAATATAGTAAAATGGAAGAGTTTAAATTCAGTATTTTATTTTCCCCCGCATGTACTGGTAAGTACCCTTAACGTTTGAAAATCAAGGATTTCCAAACAATAAGAACTTCCAAGCAATATTGCAACAAACATATATATATGTATGTATGTGTATATATATGTATATGTATATATATAAGAGAGAGATATATATATATATATATATATATATAAATTTATATTAATGTTATTTTGAAGGAGAAAACAGACTTTATCGCAACTTCTCCAACTTATAAAAAATATCTCATTGATATTGCATGATACCATATGAAATCAACTATTTCAGTATAAAAGTGTTCAGCGTCTAATTTGGCAATAGTTTAGTGGCATGTAACTATTCGCGAAATAGATATTAATTCTCTACCTTATGCGGTTTCTCTCTGAACCTCAAATTCTATTGCGTAGTTAACGAGACATTTGCATTACTCGAACAACGTCTGCAACTGCTGTTGAAATCGATTAGAATCCAACAATCTGCTGTTTGCTTGGGTACAAAATCTAAACTGTTGTTCTAGTAAATCGTTGTAGGAAACTGTGCAATTAAAATGTGTCATGACCTTAGAATTTATAACGTTCAAAACCCGCTCAGCATTGTCCTTATGGTTAGTCGAACCTAACTACAATATACATCAAGAATTCTGATTTCATTTTCAGATAAAGTTTAAGCGTTTAATTGTAATTTAAGGTATCCGAACACGTTCAGAGCACTTTTTTAAAAAAAACAATACAAAAACATTATAAATGCTTTTTTGGGAATCAATGCCTATAAACATTAATACTGAGCCAATAATATTTTAAATAAATTATCTTTTTGTTTCAAAAATGATATATTTGAGTGTAATTTTAACCACTTTTTGATTAAACTGCAAAAGCTCTAGAGACAAAAATAATTGACTTATCTCAAAAAAAGTAATATTAAAATAAATTACATGAATATATCTAGAGGACCTACTAAAATTTTAAAGTTTTACTGAAAAATACAAATTTTACAGCTTATCGAGTAAATAATGTGAGAAATTAGACATATTTACAAAGCTATTTTTTAAATTACAGGTATTAACTTGGAGAATTTTCATTCAATAAGAATTATTTTAGTAGGTACTCTAGATTATAATATAAATATATGGTTCAGAAAATTTCAAACAATTATATACAAAACTTTTTCAGTTATCAACTTCACAGTGCACACATAATGCGTAAAAAACAGTTTTGAGAAAAATGCATTTAAAGTTTAAATCATTGTAACTTTACATTAAATTATCCATGTGGTAGGCTAAAATTCCCCAGATTTGTAAGTTACACCTTCATACATCTCATCTTTGGCATATTTTCTCTTCTTTTTAGATCTATTTTTTTTTCTGGCAGTTTTCACACTACAAGATGAATGTCGTCTCGATTCCGTTATCCGCTCTTCATCAAGTTGAGCAAACCCTTTCAATGTATTTGCTCCTACTTGCACATAAACTCCATTTAAAACTTGGAAAAAACCTTGAAAACCTTTATTAAATTGTATGACGGCCAAGTAAGCACCTAATCGTAGAGTTTGTAATTCAACAAAAACTTCTTTCGGTACAAATTTCCACAAAACACTATTAAAGCTTTCATTTGCATTTTGTGTCTTCCCATGCAAACATTTATTCAATAAGAGTTTGTCGCATAGTTTCATATAATGAGGTTTTACGATGTTCATTATGTTTTTGGGTAGTCCTTTTCCAGTATCATTATATGCCTTTCCATTCACCACAGCTCGCTGGTATTTGCACCAGCTTTCGGAGCCAACTGGACACTGGCCATGCATGGGCTGATTTTTGTTTGAACAGCAATGAAAAAAGGCAGCAATTACAGCACTTTGCATCTTTTCTAAATTGTTCACATTGCTTCTGATAGCAATACCATAATAATTTTGTAGTTTATCAATAAAACTGTCGGTGAGTTTTCCTCGCCCTCCTATACCTTTTTGTTTCGATTTCAAATTTCGAAGCCTTGAACCCACGCGCTTTTGAATGTGTCCTATGCATTCAAACTTTGTGACACTGTTTTCACCATAAATATTTTTAATAGATTCAAACCCTTTTGAATCGCCGTCCCCATAAAAATGCACATATTTTAATTTCCTCGCCTGGGTTGATCTTTCAAACATACGATAGATACCAACGGGTTCCATGGCACCTGATGATCCCACATGTTTCGCACACTTATGAGTTACTCTACCTTCAGGATTTTTTTGACAATATCTGCACATTTTTGACATAATTTCTATGTCCAGCACTTTACCAGTATCTATGGATATGGCACTGACACATCCATTTAAAGACAAATGTCCTCTTCGCTGCCATGTTCCATCGACTGACACGCCACACTGAACAACTTCATCAAAATTATTTTTCTCACGAATCTCAGTGGCAGCCTCATTCATAATTTTCTGTGCTACATTACGGGAAACGTTCTCCAACTTTTTTTCAAGACATCTGTAAGCTGTCTTAGATGGAATGTTCAGATTCATAGCTGAACACAGTTTTTTTGCAGCAGAATGTCCTTTTCCAATAATCCGCAATCCAAAAGCTAAAGCAAGGTTGATGCTGTGCATTTTGTTCACTTTTGGAGATGTACAAAAGGAGGTGGAATAATCACAGTTTGAACATTTCAGTAACAAATTAGATGCTAAACCAAATACTGATTCTTCGAAAAGATTTAAACCATTTTGAAAACACTCAGGACAGTTAATTGAGGAAATAAAATCATTAAAAATTTTAAAATTAATTACTATGTTATGATCTTTATATTCTAAATTATCAATTGGTTTTGAATTTGATTGAAGTTTTGTTTCACTTACTGTTGTTGAAACACATCTATCAGTGTTGTTCTCATCCACATTCTTGGTGTATCGGTTTCCTTTAAACTTATGTTTTCGGACAGAACTTCGATTTTTCTTATTAGCCATGACTTTTAACAAAATACTAATGCTAATTAATAAAATGAAAAATATCCACAGAAAATAAGGTTAATCGAAATAAATCACAAGATTGGAAAACAGTACTGTCACAGATCAAGTTTAAGTTTTGTAAACACAATATTGTTGCCAAACTTTTTAAAGAAATTGGGTGTTGCCATACAGTCTTAAAAGCACAAATTACTTGTATTATTTTCTTGAAACAATATAAACACTGTATTTCCAAAAAATAGCTGCTTAAACAATATTTTAACACATTTTTGACAGGTCTCAGATCATTTAAATACCCACTTCCGCCCCTTTAAATGCCTACTTCCGGTACTGGTATTTTTATTAAATCTAGCATAACTTCGCCTCTAGGTAACGTAGAAACAAAAGAAAACCTGTTTTGTAAAGCTAAATGATTGCTCTACTCAAAATAATAAAAAACAAAAAATGTGTATTTTGACCGAAATTGGCCATTTCAACGTGTTCGGATACCTTAAGCGTTTCTCAGTAAGCGTAGATTGATGTTTAACAAATACTGAGTTGATATTTACAATAATACTGAGTTGATAGCATACGGAATTTGAGACGAAATTTCTTGTACCTTTACAAAAATCACTTATGAAACATAAAAATCTAAATACAAACTGATAAAAAAAAAAAAAACAGATTTTCGTGAAGAAAGTAGTTATTCACGTGGCACTGAAGGAAAAAGAAAAAAGTTTTATTGGGAAAGATAGAATTTGTACAGAATATATATATATATATATATATATATATATATATATATATATATATCCAATATAATAAGAACAATTAGATAATTATTATTTAGGGATATAACTTCACTCAACATTAACACATTTGAGTGTTGTCATCTAACGTCTCGTTCACGCGCAACAAAAGTTTCACACACATAAACAATTCTTAAGATAAAAGCGCTTATTTCTTTTGCGATAACAAATGATTGTGAACATCTACCCAAAACCTTCTTTACTTGTTGTATGGAATTTAAAGAAGCATATCTATCTAACTAAATCAAGATATAACCTCGCTTTACAACTCTGTTCATCCAATGTTATCAATCATAATTGTTTCATCAAAATGAAGTTCGTATTATAGGTATCTTAAGCTAATCGCGTTAGGAAAGATTCTTTGTTATAAATAGCAAACATCTAATTTCTCTTAATTCTTGGAATATTTCTCTAAGACACGGAGATCAATGGGTATTTAACGCAAACCGTCAACAGATAACGAAACCAGAAGCACCTTACTTCTTTGTCTGCTTGACATCTCTGCAACGGTTGGCCGCTGTACTTAAGAGACCTTGGTCATGAATTCGTGACCTGTGTTGTTTTCGTTGAGTGTGGGCACTAGCTCACGTCTATCTGGGATGATGCACATTAAATCTAGAAGAGGTATCAAGTTTTTCCATTGAGGTGTTATGGATTTTAGAGGGAATGGTACCAGCTCAGGTATCGTCACTTGATAGAGGTCTAAGATTATGAGGTCCGTCACCAGTGGCCATAGTGTTATTCTAAGTGCGACGTTAATAAATAATCACAATTAAAGCAACTGTAACGAAATATTATTTTCCTCTCACTCCTTCTTTTTACACAAAACGAAGGAAATAAACTGTTCTTGCAAAGAGAGCTCGACCGTATTGATGAGAATTACAGTTCATTTTTCTTCTACATCACAAACGACATCCAAAATGGGCGGGTTTAAATTGTAATGCCATATTTAGGAGGATATCTCAAAGTCATTTGAGGTATCTGTGATCGGATTTCTTCATACTGTTGCTTTGAGTAACGATTCAGCAAAGTCGCTCACTATATGGTATGCATTTCTCTTTGCCAGTATCCTGTAGCATCATCCATTATTTATTTATTTTTTGAGAGCGCTCATCACTCATCTTTCACAAAACTATTCCGATGTTTCAAAAATACTTCTATGTCTATGAGCGGCCCTGAAGCTGAAGAAATTGCCTTTGTACACAAACTTGCTTATTATTCCTCACTTGTTAGTTCGAGATTGTTTCATCTAGCCGTGCTAGATTTGCAACATTTTTAGACTTGTATCATACTCCTTTAATATCGTTCTTCTTCCTCTTTTTACATATCATCTTTCAGATACCGTAGTGATTGCAAATCTTTTACATTCTCTCTTGTAACCTGAAATGTCTTGTTTTAAAAACCTACAGTCGAAACCTCTTCTTGCCGAACTTTCATCTTTCTATAGATCAAATCTCTACAATCCCATTTTCTGTTTTATAGTTAAATGCTTCAGAAATATACGCTTCCTTAACATTTGCTGATTGTACACATCTGTATATCAAAAATAAAAAAGACGTCCTGCCAGCTGGTATTTCTTTTGAGAAAATAGCCTTTTCAAAATCTATGACGATTTGTCTATAGAGTTCATTTAAGTGAATTTTTTTTCCAAGTAAAAAGTAGATTTTTTTTATTTATTGTTTTCATCTGTTTTGTTTGTCCATTATACGTAGTTATTTCTCCTTAATGAGATATAGTGAGAATAAAAATTCCCAAAATGATTAACCCTAAAATCATTTGCACACAGATACAAAAAAATAAACATTTCTAAAAGAACAATATCTACTAAAGAAATATCAAAATTTCTATTTAATTTTTGCTTTAAAAAAACTTTTATATTAGAAATGTTCATCCTTTCATAAAAATAACAAAATATAAATTATTAAATTAAATACGATTATTTTACCTGGAAAGCTGTTTCATTCTAACCTAATTTAAATTAACAACATTCAATTTAAGGATGATCATCATAATGCTTATTTGATTATTAATATGTTAATTGATTACTAATAAGTCTTTTATAATTGTACAAAGTATTAATGTTATTACGAATCTCCAAAAAGCTCCAAATTAAAAAAGAAATTAAATATATAAAACTCAAGAAAAGTAATATAAAAGAATCAGAAATAAAAAATATGATATAAATCGTAATCATCATCTATTAGGTGTAAGGTTAATTATTTAAGTAATAAAAAAAGTTTAAAAATCGAAGTTCATCTGAAATTTTAACTCCTTCTAAAATTCGGAATATCAATAAGATACATAACACAATTTAAACAAATTAACCATTAGTTAATCATTAACATATTTATAAAGCTATAAATGTATTTTTTTAAAAAAAAAAATAATTAGATAGTTGCGCATTTTGCAGTTATCAAAAATTTCTTATGGTTAATTGTTTTGTCTGAAGATTAAGCAAATAAGTCATATCATTTCGCTTATATGTAAATAATTACCTTTCTATAGATGTAATTATATATATGTATATTACCGTTTTAGAATGGAGCTTCATTAACTTGAAAGTTAAACGTATCTCTCTTTCGGAAATATTGCTGGAAGTCTTATTATTTATAGTATTCAATTTTGCATTTAAATAATCTGATTGGTTTTTAATATTATTTGTTTTAATACAATTTAAATATGCAAGATAAAATGGAAAAGTATGCTTATCTGCAGAATTTTATTATAATTAAATATTATTTATGTAATGAATATATTTATGAGTAATAAAACTATGTTATCAATCAATTTTTGTTCACAATAATGTAAACATATATTAGCTAAGCTATTACTATTTGGTAATACTTCGTGGTATAGCTTTCATTTGCTTACATTTTTATTGTTAATTTTAATGTAAATATTTAATATCTAGATTAACTGAATTATTAAACTTTTCAAAAATTACAACTTCATTTAAATTGTTTCGCTTACAAATAATTATAACACACGTTTAAAAAATCATCAATACCCATAGAATTAAAAAGATCTTCAAAATTATGTCTAAGCATTGAGTAGTTTTTTATTTTGAATTTGCTCAACTATAACGATATTATTTTTATTTGTAGTCTTATTCACTTTTTTGGTAGATTCTTGAAAAATTGGTAGTAAACTAACAATTTATCAGTTATTGTAGTGTAAACATCATATCATTTAACAACTGTTCTAAATTTAATGGAACTTTATTAAAATTAGGTGTTTATATATATATGAGTGGATATTAAATTTTATGAATTTGAAAACCAATTTTTTACTTAATGTGCAGTTACACTGTTACTAATTTCTGTATAATTAATTCTATTTTTAATTTAAACATTAAATTTCTTCTAAATGTCAATCAATCATTTTATTGCAGTGATGTTTGTAAATAATTGCATAATTACTAGAAAATTTATCCAAAATTGCATAATTACTACAATTTTTTTTTTTTTTTTTTTTTTTTTTTTTTTGTAATTCTAAAATCTGACTTTTTTTTATTTTACAAATTTTGGCACTATCAGTATTTTTGAAATTAATATTATTGTTAATTTTATTAATATTGTACTATATTCAGTAAATACTTCTAAAAGTAACCCTTATTTTGTAACTATATTTGCTAATAAACTTATCAATGCCATGATCAATCTGTTTCTTAATATATTGGTTATTATTTCATATCATAAGCCAAAAGCTTGTACTTTTATACATAATATTTCTCAAATCTTAATCTTTGTTTATAAATCTCCAATTATTATATGTTGGGTTCAACATTAATACAGTTTGGGTACACGAGCTCGGGTCGATGGTAGTTTGAACGCAGATCAGTACATTTCTGATATTTAACGTCCAGTGACTGTGCTCTATCTTCAAGGCCTACCAAACACCATCTTCCAGCAAGATAATGTTAGACCATATGTTGCACGTCGCGTTCTGACCTTCCTTAATGCTCAAGGTATTCGATTGTTGTCCTGAACTGTACGGTCTTCAGATCTGTCACCCGTTGAAAACATCTGGTGATTGGTTGCTGAGAAGCTGGCCTGCTACATCTCTCCAGCTAATACGGTTGATGAAGTATGGCATAGACTTTAAGCAGCATGGAATGAGTAACCCTTTTCTGTTGTCCAAGTCCAGTTCGACTCCATGCTTATTCGGGTAAGAGCCGTTTTAGCTGCTAGGGGTGGCAGTTGTATTTACTAATTTCTCCCCCCTGTAACGCCCACCCAAATTGCTTGTAAATTTAATTATTTTATCTTCATGTCATACTGCTTACGTACAATAAATATATTTTTTGCATTTGCTTTCCTTCATGGCTTCTTTCCATGCTTCCTAATTTTAATGGCTTGCAGTATGTATGTATGTATGTATATATATATATATATATATATATATATAGAGAGAGAGAGAGAGAGAGAGAGAAATTTCTCTGATTTTATAGACAAATTTTTCTTTATTTCAATATACAGCATTATATTTAATACATTTGAAAAACCTATTAATTTCACTTTGAATTATATTTGATTCAATTAGTGGAAACCTTCTAAGCACATTAAAATTACATCTCTAAGAAATGTGATTGAGCACTGAAAGTAATTTTGAACCAGAAAAAGTTTATCCATAAATAATAAAAAAAAATAAACAGAAACAGAATTTCCGACAGTAGTACGAGAATATATTTTCAAAGTTTTCATAAACTTCAAAGACAGTAATTGAAAGCTTCAAATGTTTCAACCAATGTATTTTTCATTCCTAAAAATAGAACAAAATGTTTAACTCTGTCACAACTGCACCGTGTTTGGACAAAAAGTTTGCTTTGGGGAAGTGGAAATTCAAAGACATTTGCAAATTGAGTTTGACGCTATGTCGTTCGAGATTTGTTTTTCTTTCTAACATTTACTTCCCTCGGGTAACACGGAAAAGCTTTCAAGAATTCGGCTAAAAAAATCCAAGATGGAAGAATACGAGATTGTTTAAAATGAGCTAAATTTCAAAGAAAGAAATTTCTTGATTAATTAATGGCATAATGAGGAACGTAATTTGGGCACATTTTATAAGCTTCTTAAAATTTATCAATTTAAATTATGAGTTTAATAAACCAAAAAATGAGGAAGAAAAATAAAATAGGAATTTAAAATAACTGTTAATGTAAATTAGACACCTATTAGGTACATGCATGATTGATTGTTTTTTGTGGGATATAGAACAACAAAGGTTATTTTCCTTTTTAATTAAATAGATATCAAAGTATTTCATCTTCTGCAAGAATATTCTGAACACTTGCTTACGAGCTACTGTTTTGTCTAAAAGTTACTTGTATATAATATTACAACACGGATTCATCTTGAGTATATTCCAGAATCAATGTATATGGAACACATATTTACTTCAACTCAAAAGAATGTATTCTAAATAGTTAATACGGTTACATGTACAGCCCATTGCATTATCTTGTGGGTTGAGTTTGTGTAAAAGCCTAGGAAGAGAGATTCAGATGATTCGTGTGTTAAGAATAATTATTTCTCTTCTGTACTTTTTCCAATGCATATTTTATCTCTGGTGTAATATTTCCTAAGATTTCGAAGTATTTACTTGAATAAAAATTTTCTTTGGTTCTTTTCATTATCTTTCTGTAAGTATGAAGTAAGATAATTAAATAACCAGACTAATCTTAAGAATTAGCTTTACTGAAAATATTATACATATTCCTTTCAGTCCCCTTCAACATATTCCGCTATCTTATCTATACATCGCTGCAAACGAGTTTCCAATGTTCAAAGCAGTACTGTAGGTCATAAGGTGTCACCTTCTTCAGTAAATCTGCCGTTTTTGCCTTCACCTCTTCTACAGATTGAAATTATGTTCCCTTCAATGCACTTTTCACTTTTGGATACAGGTAGCAGTCACATGGTGCGAGATCTGGTAAGTACGGTGGATGCTCGAGGGCAGTAATGTGTTTTTCCACCAAGAACTGTTTCACAGAGAGCGCATTGTGAGCCGAGGCTTTGTTTTGGTGGAAATCCACGTGTTGTTGCTCCACAGATCTAGCCGTTTATTCCTCACTCTTTCTCTAAGCTTTCTCAGGACCTCAATGAGTATTGCTAGTTTACCTATTGGCCCTGAGGTACCCATTAAATCATGATGATACCATTAATATCGAAAAAACTGATGAGCATGACCTTCAGTTTGGACTTGTTCATTCGAACTTTTTTGGCCCTTGCTGATGGGGAAGGGGTTCTTCCAGTGCATGGATTGTCATTTAATTTCAGGGTCGTACTGAAGAGTCTCCGTTTAGTCACATGTGATTACTTTTTCAATCAGTTCAGCATTTTCTGTGAAGCGTTCCATGATGTCAAAGCAAATGTTTGTCCTGTTCATTTTTTGCTCGCATGCCAGAGTTTTTTTTTTTTTTTTTTTTTTCCTTTGCACCAGTTTTGCGCAAACTTTCGTCATAAGCAAATACTCGGTCAAAATTTTTCTAATTGTCTCTCTGTCAATGTTCGTAGTATCTGACATTATTCGAACACTCAAACACCGGTTTTAATCACGATTTCAGTATTTTTTAATGGTTTCAATAGCTCTTGACGTCACAGGTCGACCAGAACATTCATCATCTTCAACAACCTCCCGACTTTCCGAAAACCATTTGTACCATTCAGAAATTTGATTACTTGACATGCAATTATCTCCACACACCTCATTTAACAATTTAAAACATTCAGTTAGAGTTTTATTTCTTAATTTCAAAAAGAATTTCAAATTTATGATCCATGCGATATTTTAGTTTATCATAATCGCAGCACTTCGACTCAACGTCTTATTCAAATAAGGATGAAATACACACTGAACTAGATAGAGGGACAGAATAACGGGCCACCATCACCGGAAGCTTCAAGCTCAAATACATTCTATTCCCACTCCTCATCTCCGAGCCTAACGGCTAGGGTATGTGCAGTCCGGTTATTTAATTACCACCCCTTGTATTGCTATTGATATCTTTCGGGCTAATTCAGTCGATATATATATTAGACTCCGTCACCAATTTTGTGAGACTATTCGCCAGATCATTCCAAAAAAATTCCTAGTGACCCGGAATTCAGAGTAGTAATTTGAGAAAGAAAATACTATTGTATAAATATCGTGCTGGCTAATCTAAGAATAACATTTGATGATATAATATTGCCTCTGGTGGAATGTTCTCTATGATTCCGAAGTATTTACTTGAATAAAAAATTTCTTTGGTTCTTTTCACTATCTTGCTGTAAATACGAAATAAAACAATTAAATAACCAGACTAGTCTTAAACATTAGTTTTATTGAAAATATTATATAAATACCTTTCAGTCCCCTTCAACATACTCCTCTTTCTTATTTATAAATACATCGTTGCATACGAGTTTCCACCGTTCAAATCAGTTCCTGTTACCCGTCTCATCCGTCATTTTAAATGTTACTCTAATCACAAAATCTAAATTTCAAAAAGTTCAAGCACATATAAAGTAATTAAAATTGTCAATTATGATTCAAAATAAACTATTGATCTTCAAAAAGGAGGGGATGCTGTCAAATAATTTCATGTCTCTAACCGCGAGAACTAACAAATTTCTAAACATTTCAGAGAGGTGCTTCTCTCTCGAAGCTTTCATACCAAGCAAAAAAGGATTTGGGACTTCGACCAGATATAAGGTGTATCTGCCCCGCTACACGATGAGTCTGTAGTGGCATTAAAGAAAGGCTTATGTCTCGACGAAAACAACGCCGGCCACTAGTCCGCGACCATAGCCTCTAGGCTACTGCGGCTATTGATTACTTTTAGATAGATAAATAATTATTTAAATAAATAATTACGTAGATTATATTTTGTAAGACTTTATAACTAGATTTTTAATAGTAGGATAATATTTTAATAGGCGAATCGCCATATTGCACAAGCCCATTTATTACCATTATATTTATAAAATACACGTATATTGATAAGATTAATTTCGCCATTTAATGCACCTACCTCCTCTCAGAGACTTATCCTCTTTAGATAAGCTCGGGATTTACCCTCCTAGTGATATTTCCTTTCTTCCCAGGGTTTGCTGTCTTTGGTAAACACGATTGACAGGTCCCCAAAATGCTCTAACGATTTTTTCCGACCCTCCTCGTCACTCCTTCCTCCTTTTCCTTCCTTACTTATATTTACAGAGTTTTCCCTCTGTCAGATACATATTTTTTCGTAAATGAACAAGTGTTTGTGCAGCTGAGCCAAATATAACCCTTGATCCAATAACACACCGTCATATAATGCAATATTTTTATTTTTATGTCATGTGTTTACTTTGAAGCACTATTTAAGATCATTATTTTTGAGTTTTCGAAAAAATTTTAAAGGCATTTTAGCAATTTTCGGGATTTTGTTAAAAATATTTCTGCAATTATTGATAGCATCAAAATCAACACTTACACCAGTATTAAATAATTATTGAGCTCATTATTTGAGCTAATAGAATGCTGATTAGCTTAGCTTTGAGTGATATTGTTCCAATCCTACACGAAGATTTTGCCTTCGAATCTTGTAATTTTGAGCCACTATCTGACGAATATTTTGTAAAAATCAGCCGTCTTTCGAAAATATAATTAAATTAATAGAATACCTGGAAAAATATAGTACACAGATCAAATTAATTGTACATATTAGTTGTTCCCTTTTAGAAACATGAATTCCAAAATGAAATTTTGCTGTATTTCGTATAGATTTACAGTTCATTAGTTCTGACATAAGATGGGAAAGGAGATTTAGTTTTATTTCATGTTTCGTCCAGTAATCGTATTTGATTATATTATTAAGATTATCGTAAAACCTATATGGTAGGAATAAATTTACCAGTATTTGTTAATGTTATTTATTATAAAAAAAATTACTTTTACTTTGCGTCTGTGTTTATTCATATGAATTTCGAATTCGTGTTTTGAAAGCAGTGAGATTAAATTAATTTCATGCAAAGATTTAACAACAAAAAATGAAGCCTGAGCCGTCCTAGATTCGCTATTTAGAATTTGATTCATCATAACTTTAAGTCAATAAATAGTCACACAGGCTAAAATATACTTATTTTGCCTAAAAGTAATTTAAAAAATTGTAATTTGTTTCGTTAATTTCATTTTAACATGTGCTAATGTTTTTTTTCCCCTGTTTTCTCGGAAGAAGAAAAACTATTCGGAATGAATATAATTAGCGAAAAGAAAACGTACTTCCGACCGAAGCAATTTCTATCAAGAAAATAAAATACCTTCTTCAAATTCCTAATGCATTTTTATTTTCACGAGTAAAACATTCTAAAATACAAAAATCATTGCCAATGTTAACTGTAAAAAGAATGAAAGCAGACTTTTCTGCTATAAAAATCAATTATCAAATCAAACCCAAAAATAAGAGCAAACGATAAATTTTCTAAAGTAGGCAATAATATTCTGTTCGAATACTAAAATAAAAGCGGATGATGACAGATTAAATTAAATATATATTTTACCAATGTAAAGATACCTAAAGCGAACTAAATGTAATTATTATAATAGTAAAGTATTATAATGTCAATATTTTGAACCTAACACCGTGTATCCTTTATTTCATAGCCACGTATTTTTATTGACCCCATTTTCTCAAAACAACAAATGTTAGGGCATTTTAATAAACGTTTGTATTTCGAATGTGGAGTGGTAATTAACGAGCTTCCTCAACTAAAGATAATAATTGAAAATTCTGTTTACCTCAATAACAGCTTAACTAATAGGATCTTATCAGAATCAAATAGAAGACTTATAAATTAGGATTGAGTCAAATATTACTTATCCGACGATAACTTTCTTGCACTAATACCTTGTGAACTACAAGCTCCTTAATCTTTTATCTCTTCTCAAAACTTTAATATGTTCATCCCTCTATTTCCATCATCTCGTATTCACTACACTGCTCTATAAACAGCAATGATAATTCACATAAGCCACAGTTTGATCACAAGGCGAAGTTCTAAAATCGCATAATGTCATAAAGTGGCCCAAAAGGTTAATTGAAGAGAAATTTAAAGTCGTTTTTGTCACATTCAGGGTATTTCAGCTTGACAGATATTTTGCTGATTTTCAAAAAGTTCACAATAAGGAAATTTCCAGTATCGGAACATATGGTCTTTTCAATATTTAATAATTGTTCAATTCTGATATTAGGATATGCAGTTTTTTCTTTCGTGGTATCAGTTATACTATCAGCATCGCAACACCAACGTTTACTATTCATTTGTATAGAATACTATCGCCGTTTTACGAGAAACATTTATGAGTGAAATCTTCAACAGTTTCAACACAAACAATAATAAAAGTCTTGATAAAGGTTGTTTTTTAAAAGATTTTTATGCATTTTACTTGGTGTGTGTGTGTCATCAAATTTTCGATCGTTATTTTAACCAACTTCCCATCAAGCTAGAGCTTTGAAATTTTGGGAATCGTTCGTACTCGCCTAACAATGCAATATTTAGACATTTGCGACAAGTTTTAACTAATATTTTCTTTAATAATGCAGTTTATCCCAAAAACTTGGGGTTTTTTCAAAAATTTTCACAAAATTTGGGTGGGTTTGTTTTTTTTTTTTTTTTTTCTTTTGGCTGAGCGTTAAATCCGTGAAACGGAACAGGGTAGCCACATTTGGCAAAATACCACCAAATAACTCTTGTCGCCAAGGGTGGTTGGGTTAAACTGCATTCCAAACATTTAATTTACCGGATGAATTAATTAATTTTAGTTAGTTTTAACGTTTTTATGCATTTCACTTGGTGTGTGTCTGTCTATGTGTGCATCAAGTGTGTCATTAAATTTTCTATCGTTAATTTAATCAACTTCCCACCAAGCTAGAGCTCTGAAATTTTGGGAACCGTTCTTACTCACCTAACGATGCAATATTTAGATATTTGAGACCAGTTTTAACTAATATTTAAATATTTTTTTAATAAACTTTACCACCATATAAAAACGTTGTTTTTAAAAACGTTGGTTTTTATTTCGAATTATTTTCAATATAAAATGTATTTAGATTCAGCTCGATATCTACACTACGCACAAAACACGAGATATCAACAATAAATCCCATGTAATGAAATTGTATCCACAAAAGAACAGTAAAACGTTAAAGTTAAGATTCAAACAAAATAAAATTAGTTTCCAAGAAATTATGAAGAAAAATAGCATAAAATTATAAAACCTCTCTAAAAACGGGACATAGTCAAATCCTAAAGTGTTTCGTTTACATTTTCTATTTAACTTTTTCAAACTTTTAGGCCTCGTACATTCAAAAGTAATATTTCAATCGAAAGATGATTTAAATATTATTACAAAAAAAATATTTAAAAACTGGTTTTTCTTGTCATTTTTTGGGTACTGAGTTCCCTTGAATATTAATCTAAAACAAATGTATTAAATCTGATTAAAATTTAATTCAGCTTTTTTGATTTTGTAAACATAATGTTAATCCTATAGAATTTCTATAATACCGTCTTCAAATATATACTATTTTATCAATTTGAATGCAATAAATTGCATCCGAAAGAGCGAAAAATAACGTAGGTTTCTGTAGTATAACGTGTTATCCTCAATTTTAAAAATATTTTAGAACATTTTTTAAAGATTGCAAGGATTTTTTTTTGTAATGAGTGCTAATCATTTTTGTCAAGTTCCGTTAACAAGGAACTCCTCATAAATAAATAAACGGTTTAATGCATTGTTCTACTTAAACTTAGTGCAAGATTATTTTTAAGGCGAAATGCTACTATCGAAATAATTTTTTTTATTTTTAGTATCTGAAAATAAATTTTGATTGTACTTTATGTAAGATAATACTTTATAACTATCCCTTATAAGAATAAGTTATAAAGTATTAAGATAATACTTTATAACTTATACTTTATAACTTATGTAAGATAATAAAAAAAATCTAAAGTTTTTTCTTAACATTTCTAAGGGTTTCGTTTAAAAATGCATAATTTTTACAAACCTTTCCCTAAGTACTTGTAATATGCTGTATGAAACTTTGTATAGGTTTCCTTCTGCTGCTATTTAATTTTGTCATTTTTTTATTGTTAAATACACACAAAATTCTCAAAATTGCATTAACTTTGACATTGAAATTTTTTAAAGGAATTACTACCGTTATTAGAGCTAATTCCGTACACAGTTATACACACAAAGCGTATATATATTTCAGAAAATTCCTAAAAAAAATTCTACTCCTACTTCAATAGGTAAAAAAAAAAAAAACATTAGGATTACCAAAAATAGTACATGAACAAGAATACAACATTGCAAAATATTTATTAAAAGTTTTCATTTCTTGAATAGTGTGATATAAAACTGATAGAATAGTTTGTAACTATTACAAGTTTAAATTACTTTATTTTGAACTCCTTACAATAAAAATGGCATAAACTTACGACTATAATTTGAAAACCAAACGAAGATAAATATGTCAAAAAACTTAATAGTAAAAATTATTTTAAAAAAATAAATACTCCCCTGAGAGCTGATTCTTTCTATGCACAACTATGCCGCTAGCATAATTAATAACAATCATAAGAAATATTAATACCTTAATTTCATTATATTAAAAATCTTAGTATGTTGTAAACTATACATAAAGAAAGTTTTTTGTTTTTCTTTGCGTTTTTATTTTGTGGCCACGGTAGCTTAGCGACCATGGTCGGGAACTCTTGGCTGGCTTTGCTTTCTTCAAGTTATGGGCTCACGCCTTGATGCCACTCATGACCCACTTGTAGCACAGCTGATGCACGTTAAATCTGGTTGAGGTTCCAAGTTCTCTCTTGGGGAGGTGTTGAAGTTTAGAGAGAATATCGTCAGCTCAGGTATTGTTCTCACCTCCTAATATTTGTCGGGGGAAAAGAAAGTTGAAATTATTTAACATCAAAATAACTTCTTAGCCTTTTTGTTCGAAAATAGTTTTTAGTTTCTCAAAATTTTCTTATAAAAATTCTTATGTTGAACAAAAATAACCTGAAATGTATTCATGCAATGGCATAATGACGAGGGAGCATAAGAGGGTTGTAATCTCTCCCCCCCCCACTAACAAGGATTGTTGTACACTGAAATTTAAGAATTGAAACTTTTTTTATGCTGATCCTTTTTTCAGAAAAAAATATTAACATTCAAAATCCCATACTTCACATAAATATTATTTCCATTTTGAAAATAAACAATGAAATCTGAAATTTACTTTAAGATATGAGTTGAAAGGGGAGAACAACCCCTCATAAAATAATTTTCGTATCGATATTGATTTTGTCTATCTGCGAAGCGTTATCCATTTTTTGTGACTGTATAATTTACTATGCAAGTAATTAAAGTATAAATTGCATATAAAAAATATAGTTGCATGCAAATAACAAACATCACAATTACTTATCGTAGATAAAGCTTCAAAAACGTAATAAAACTGAAAATTCAATATTTTAATGAAACCTTACTTATTCCTCTATTACATTCTAAATAGATCACACTTTAAAAATCAAAAAATCTACTTTTTATTGAAAGAAATCAAACAGAACTTCAAATATCCTGCTAATCGAAATCCCAATAAATAAAACAAACATTAAAGAATCGCAAATTCCTAAAAGGGGAAATAAAAATTGATTTATTCTCTGAAAAAGATTAAGAATTAACTTAATTGCGATTGATTAATTGCATAAATTGACACAGCGCCTCATTAAACCTTGATAAAATAAAATTAAACCGTTGGAACTTTAGGCCCCGCGACACGAAATGATTTCGGTTAATTCGAAGCTCAATTATCCTTTTAACAAATCCGAAGCGTGTTCGGTATGAAATTAACTGGCACTGTCAACATTCTTGGACTAATTATGTCTAAGGGAAGCGACAATTGAGTACCCATTCTAAATTACTTTAACGGGTTGAAGACTTAATGTGATTTGTAGTTGAAGAGGTAATTAGTTCTTATCTAAAATTCCTATCAGAATTCCCTTAAGTAATGCTGGTATGTGACATCAAAGTAAAAATAAAAAATATATAATAAATTAAAAGAAGAATGTGAACTATATAATATTTTAATTCTTATTCGTTATCTTATCGTCAATAAATTATAGATCAAGTGATGTTTCGTCCATTAAATGCTATTACTAGGCTTACTTTGATTAGTTTATGTGTCATCAAAGTATTAAATTCTTTAGAAAGTAAAAATTCGAATTACCTAATTAATTTGTATTCAGAATCTAAAAGACGTAAGTTCGAATTTTCAGTAAATATTTTAATAAAAAGGTTTTCCGCTACAGCTATTAATTTTTTATCAAAGTATTGCACGAAATGTCTTTACTGAAACAGCTTTGATGCTATAATAAATTCCTCATCATAATTTCAAATATGACAAACTAATTAAATTTTGCAAAACAAATTTGTGTTTCATATTTATCATGTTAAAAATCATTTTTACGAGATAATATGATTAATTATTTATGTAGAATGGGCTGGGAGATTGTGCACCCCGAATCTATACTGGTTTGCTCTTACTCAAAGGGCTGGTTTGTCTAGAGGAGTAACATTATTACCGGATTCTATGATGACTTCGTAGCAATTGAATGATGTTGCTTCAAGTTGTTTTACTTTGTTTATTAGAAGCAGAGAAGAAGGAAATATATTTATACGGGCTGCTATTTACAAGTTGGCATATTTCTAACAACTAGTTCTAGTGAGGAAGATAGATGGCAGTCCAATTTTATCTTATATCGGCGATAGGCGTTGGAATGCGCTCTGGCGTTCGGAGTTCACCTTCAACGAGGGAAGTGTGGAGGAAAAGAGAAGCGAAAAGAGGGAGAAAGAGAGAGAGAACGAAACGTCGTTCAGTTTTGTTTAGGAATAGGGAGAGCGCTGCGCGAGCTATCACATGACGCTGATTCGTGGTGCCATCTATCGAGTGACTGAGGAACTGGATTTACAGTACATTTGAAAATACAACTAATACTTTGATAATTAGTTGGAAAATCCTACATTTATTTCATAGTTCATTTTACATTCATTGAGAAATTAAGTGATAAAATAAATATGAATTATAAGCAAGAAGTAATCATGATTAATAATTTACAAATACTTTAAAAGAGATAAATAAATATAATTTTAATAAACATTTAATTGAGTTTAGTTCTGAATAATATTCAAACTAAGGCATATGAAGCTCTTTTGCACGGAGTTTGCACAACAAATTGCATGTATAATATAACTGAAACATAGAGGGAATAAAAGCTAAGAGGAAAAAACAAAACAACTGCAGAAAAGTAAGACCTTCTCCAACTATAAGAATAAAGTGACAAAATTTTTAAACTTACAACCAATGGGGAAAATAAAGTGTTCGGAAAATCTGATGTTACCAGTTGAAATCCCAAGAATCAATATAAAAAAAAAATCTCAGGTTGGAAGTTATTTTTCTGTTGACAAAAGAGTCCAGCTAAGATTTGAGACTAAACTCCGCCATGACAACAAAATAACAATTGAAGATCTGAGCACCAAATCAATACAGCTTTGAGTATACCATTGCTATTTTCAAAGCCGATAAAGAAAAGTAACAAAAACCAAAGTATTTCGGATAAGTCCATTAGAACCTTTTCACAATTTTCAAAAGAATTCTGTTAAGCTTACAACACCATAGAATTCTATCTTACTTAAGTATAAATGTCAGAGCTTAACTAACTCAATAATATACAGATATATTTATATATTTACATATATAAGTGTTTTTTAATACTAAACGGATGTAAAATTCTTCCCTACAATTTTAACAGTTCTTTGTTAATTTATTTAGAACAGTCTTGTTACTTCGTTTATAGCACTCATTTCAATGAATGGAAATCTTTCGGTAAATAATAAAAATATCCACATGCATTTCATAACCAGAAATTCCGAAGCAATTTCCGAGAACCCAATGAAGATACAGAAGGTTCATCAGTGTGTCGTCATAAAACAATTTAAACCTTGCATTACGAGGAAGTTTGCATTTTCAATGAAGTATAATAAATGCCCTATAAAATCATTTAACATGTTATAACCAAATTCAGATTGATACATATAGCCCCAAATCAAAAGTTAGGTATTTGTATAACCCTAAATTCTTCAACTTTATTTAATTTTTATGAATTCTTTTTAAATTTTAAATGATACGAGTATAAACCAAATCATTTGAGAATAACTACTACAATAAAAGAAAATATTAATGCATGAATAGAATAACAGTGTAATAGTCAAAAGTATTGATGCGCTAAATAAAATATAGATCAATGACTCCATTTACAAGCAGTATTTTAAAGGAAAAAAAGCTTCATTTTCATACTCGAATAGTGTTTCTTGTATTGTTCTAAAGTTATGGTACAAAGCCGAGTAAAAAAGATGTGGATTTAATCACCTAAAAATATATATTATTATGGTACCACATTTACTTAACTAGAAATTGTCGTTTACATTGACAGAAATACAACTTGTTTTATAAGAATAAGGAGTCCATGAGTCTCGGTTAGGCTGGCGTTGATAAATGTAAATAAAATTGGAGTATCTCCTCTAAACGTTCGGGTGCAGTGGTGTATGGGATAGTATATCTGACTGCGAGCACTGTCGATCCAGGTTCGATTCCCAGTGGCTTTGAACCCATTACCCGGTTGATCCAGGGACCGAACTCACCCAGTTGACCCATTTCCAGGTCAACTCAGCTCTTCATCCTATAATAATGAGTACCAAGTTCGCTTGGGAAATTAACTAGAAGTCCAGCGTCAACTTGACACTCGGCCTGGACACTAGCTAGTAATTAGCTGACGTCATAAAGCTCTAACTCAGTGAGTTAAGGAAATCGAAGTATGAGGCTTTGTTGGAGAGTTAATTTCGTTATCCGAATGTGGCTTAAAACTTTAAAGTATCTAACTTACAAAAGTTAACAAATCGTAATAATAACCAATGCCATTAGCATTCCATACATAAATAATATCAATGATTTCAAGATGATAATGATTAATATAATTACCATTTTCAGTATCCTTTAATTATTTGACTGTTTTAATTAACATCGTATTAGGAACATATATTACGCTACTATAGTGACGAATCTCATGAATTTCAATAATTTTCACAAAAAAGGGACGACATGTAATAATCTATGTATTAGCTCCTGACATAATGTTAAGATTCCGAATCACGGTATGATTCAGTATGCAAAAACTCTTAATTTTCAAGTCAATTGTCTTTTATGAAATCCAAGTTAAAATTATTCTAATTCTTTATGAAGTATTATGAGATGTCTCTTGTTACAGAAAGTTTCATTTGTATTCTTTTCCAAGCCTAAGAGATATTGCGGCTGGATAGATAATTTATAGGTATGTTATAGGATAGATAATTTATAGGATAGATATTTATAGGTATAATTCATATATATGTTGATCAGTAATACCGAACAGGGGTAAGAGTGACTTAACGACAGATTTGATGGCAAATATGGTTGCCATATTCGGTGACAAAAACGGATGTTCTGAGACTAATCTAGAAACTGTCTACAATTATTGTTGAGATTATACATATGTGAGTGACTGCGTGTTTTAGTAGAAAGAGTATGTATATGTCTCGTGCGATATTGATTAGGTTTCTTAAATAATATGACTGATAATTGCATGAATATTGAATTTGTGAAATGTTGGACTTATATGTATGATTTAATTGTATCCTGTTACAAGGAGATATAGTGTGTTTACTGGAGAGTTTCAGAATATAAAATGTCAACTTACTCCAAAAGAGTCTACTTGTTAATTGCATGGATCTTTCCTACTTTTAAAAGCCACTCAACCTTGTAATAATGTACATCAAGATAGCTGTTTTTTCTCTCCCTGATAGCCTATGTAGTTTTTAAGAATCATCAAAATACTAAAAAAAATTTATGCCCAACTATCACGTTACAAAATTTTTTTATGTATCTTATCTGATTCATGAACACAAGAATATGTTATTGAAAAAAGAAAATATTGAGAGGAATCATGAATAACTGAATAGGACGGGATATTTTGTGCAAGCCTGTTGACATGACAAATACAGCATGAATATTTAGTACTGGAATGGAGTCTTGTACGTCCACAGAGTAAATCATGAGCGATGCTGTAGAGTTAAATAGAATATACTTTATCAGAAATCCCTATTCGTTTTATATTTGAAGGTACTAATCAATGAATAACAAACAACTTCTATGAATATTACATTGCTAGGTGTAAGCATTTAGTTATATAGAAAAAAATGATGATTATTCCAGTCGCGTATGCACATACGTCAACTTAGGGGGAGTGTCAGTAATACTAATATATAATTCTAAATTGATCCAAGAAGGAAATGACTTTGAAAAGAGGGAAATAACTTTGGAGTTAAAATCAATCTGAGTGGACTGATTTCTACTCCATTTTATGCATTAATATTGCAAAGATTATGTCACTAGGAGAGGTATTAGTGGTCTCATATCTACGAATTACTAGATTTACTTTTTACTATTTAATATAAATAACGTTTTTAAAGGAGTAGAATAAGTACATAAAACTCAGAATAGAACGGTTAATTTGAAATGAATACTTATTTATTAT
The DNA here is from genome assembly GCA_019974015.1 of Nephila pilipes. Lineage (NCBI taxonomy): Eukaryota > Metazoa > Arthropoda > Arachnida > Araneae > Nephilidae > Nephila > Nephila pilipes. Next base: position 28,623 of record BMAW01052727.1, on the reverse strand, counting down.
AAATAAACAATCCCATGTGTCGAAAATTGAGCTCATGTCACGAGCTGTACCAACCGCCTATCACGAAAATAAAAATAAAACCAAGTATCTGAGAAATTTGACGCAACCATTTTAGCGGAAAATTTGATTACGGCTGTTGTTAAATTTTATTGCTATATTATGAAAAAATATATAAATGCATTAAGTTTAAAATTCTAGAGGGATGATGACCAAACAACTCTTAATGTCCCTTAAATATCATTTCACAAAAGAAATATTTGCATTTGCATTGCTAGCTTGATTAATTTCATGCTATTTAGTTTGTTGTTTCACGAATATTCATAACTGAGACCGTTTTAAGATACTATTTATTCCATTTGAAGTTTTTTTAGGTCGACCACATCTTGGTGCATTAGAAACATTACCTTGTCGTTTGAAATAACGAATCGAAAAGCATTTACTGTATCACGTGAAAGTGCAAAGTTTCATGCAACATGAATTTGAGAGACTCCATTTATTCAAATAATTAATAAAACACTTTCTGATATCAGTGGAATATTCTTTACATTTTCTCCTCTTCATTTTAACACCAAATAACTACAATTTTCTCTCTATAATCCGGCACTTCATCTGTTCGGCTCTGCCAGTAATCCGTTATTTTCATATTGGAAAATATATCCCATAGAAAATAATTATATGCCTTCTACTTCAATAGAATAATATATCAATTGAAATTATAGATCGTTTTGTAATTTTATTTATTTCGTGAGTTTGAAACTATTTATTTGTGGGTATTATATTAAATTTTATGCAATAAATACTACATAGCTTTTTTTTAATGCGTTATTACTGGTGATTTCCCAATAATACGGCTTTTCATTAATTTGACGGTGCTCTGTCTCTATACAAGCCGGATGCCCGAGAAAGTACCGTATTACTAAAAATCAACAGTAAAAAGAAGATAATTATAAATTAAACTAATCTTTATAAATCACGTTTGGACTGCTCAAACTTGAAATATTCGATATTAATAATTAAGATGTAAAATTAGTTAGCTTTAATAATAACAATCAAAGAAGTAAATTTATAAACGATAAAATTATAGAAACCTTCTAAGCAAAATAAACTTTAGTCGCAAACTTTGACTTCTCAAAAAAGTTTTGAGCGCTACTTATTAATGCACTGCAATTTATACTTGTTAATTTCGTGTTTATATTCCGCGGTGCAAGATGAGAATTCTATTTTCGAATAAAAAATTTCCAGACACAAGTTCACCGCCGCGGAAAAGAATTCTGATATTCAGTTTCCAATAAAACCAGACTTACTTTTCAACTCGTATTTCACCAATAAAACTGCGGATTTACACTGATTCGTTTCTTGCATCATGTGTGGCGAAGACAGTACTTTATCATCTATTACTGCAATTTCATTGGCGGACGCACCTGAAATTGATGGATGTTAGCACTTCTCTCTTGGCCCATCGTTCAATCACTTGTGAATTGATGTCTTTATTCTAGCACTTGTTGGGCTGCATCTGACATTTTCACTATATTTCAGACTAAGATTTCTCGTTTCTTTGACTCCTGTTTACCCCTGGATTCCTGAATTCAGTGGAGTAAGCGGGGGAGGAGGGCAAACTGACATACTCAGCCCCAATTTTTTTTTTCTGGGAAAGTTAAAATACTTCAGGATAATTCTTTTAATATCTATTATTATAGATATTCAAAACTGTACAAAAATGAACTTTTTTTTTCTTCTCGTACTTAAATTTTTTTTTTATGAATAGGAGAAAAAAAAGGATTTTATCAAAACCAATTCCAGATAAATATTTGCTTCCTCCAAAATGTTCTTCTGGGTCAGTGCTTAAAGATGTAGGGGGGGGGGGTCATCCCTGTAGAAATCCCCCCCAACAGTTTACTAATGAAAGAATTACAGGAGACATTCTTTTCTTCTAGACAGTGATCTACAAGCGCTTAAAACGAGTTTTCAGAAAGGACATCTCAGCAAATTACCTCTCTATGGAACTGAAACATCCATAATCTTTTGTATTAGCTGCCGTAAGCGAACAATAGTCAGGAAATCTGAGTCGAATTATTCTTTTTTGATTAAATTGTTACGATTATAATTTTATAACTTTGAATTTGCATGAATCTTATTTCTTAATTTTTTTTGATTCGATAATGAGTTATAGGAAACAGCAGTCACTTTTAAATTATTTTAACTCAGTTGGAGAAACATTCTAAACGTCAATCTGAAACAGCATCACCCCCCCCCAATTAACTTCTGGGTACTCCACTGTCTAAATTAAAGTTCTCCTCTGACTGGATCCAGAAATAAATTAAATTCTTGCAATTCATTGAAAAAACCAATTGGAAAGTAGTTACCGTATATTCCGAGGTAAAACGCTCACTTTTAATACAAAAAATAAAATCGAAATTTTACAAGTTGTCTTACACGCCGAATACAAAAATGATAGATTTAAAAACAAGGCAAAGTTGAACATAAAATATAAGATTTCTACTTGTATCTACATGATACCCTTAGTGCACTGTGTGCGGAGCTGGGAGATTTATTTATCTATATCCTGTTTATTTGAAACAAAATCACTTACTTTATGAACTCAAGCAAACATAAAAGTTCTTCATATTCGTCCTCCGTTATATCTTCTGGCACATCATCGAAAATTCTGCTTTATCTTTACCGTCACTGTCCCTCTGATCCATAAATAAACAATCATCTTCCGTTCCATATAGATTGTTAAGGTATATTATATTTTAAAATAACTTTTAAATTGTGTCAGATTTAATTTTATTCCATGCTTTTATTATCCACTCGCACACTATTTTTACACTGGCAAGAGGCATTCGGCATCTTTTGTAAATGTTTTTTTTTTCACCTTCTAATATAAGGGGCCGCTGTACCTAGTGGTCAAGGTCGTGGACTCGCAGTTGGCGGTTTTCGTTCAGTCGCGGGTTCGATCCTTGGCAGCCAAAGACCCGCCGTGTAGCCGGGGCTGATGCCCGTTAAATCTGTTCGGGGCCCAAAGTCCTCCCGTTGGTATGATGTGGAAGTTAGGAGAGGAGGGTACCAACTCAGGTGTCGTCCTCGTTACTTGACCGTGGTTCAAAATTACGAGGTCTGTCGCTAAATAGCCCTTGTGTTGCTTCTAGTGCGACGTTAATAAAAACTAAAAAACATTCTAATATAAATCCTTTTGTAAGAATTTTCTTACTCTTTCAAGTATCTCCCGTCCCCCTCACACATTGTTCCCCTTACCGCTTGTCAATTCAGTATACCATTGTTCTAAAGCCTGGGAAATAAAAATGATAACATCACATTTCTGTGAAAAATATGATTAAAAATTGCAATCGGATCCCTTTAACAAGCGGTTCGGTAACACATGAACCTGTTTTACTGTGGTTCTCCAGACGGGTAATCACTTGTGGTATCACTCCTGGACATTGTGGAGACGTAACTCTTCTTTTTCTTTTTAAGAAAATCAAGTAAATCTATGATTTGGAGGATATCAATACTTCCTGTGAAGAACATGCATTAATATTTCTTCTTTGTGAAAAATTATTCATGTCAATTTTTATGCAATTAATTTTCTCATAATAATTT
>BMAW01052727.1:0-22145 GCA_019974015.1 Nephila pilipes | reverse complement strand
ATAACATACTTATTAACAAACATATTAATATAACATACTTATTAACATACAAATTAACTTATTAACATGCAAATTAACTTATTAACATAACATACTTATCAACATACATATTAGCTTATTAATGTAAGATATTTATTAACATACATATAACGTTACTTTTTAAGATAACATATTTATTAACATGTATAATTATAATTTCAAAAACTGAGTTTAATAAAATTTCTAACAATTTAAACTTTATGAATCACATTTTCCTTAATTTTTATACTTATGTAGGGTCATACCAAATTCTTTAATGTTTATTAGAAAAATTGTGTTCATTGTATAGGAAATAACTTCATTTCATGATTTCTAGATAAAACGGATTTTGAGGAAAGTGTACCAAATGCCTAAGAAGTACGTTTTGAGAAAAACGTAAATAATGTTTTCCATAGAGGCGTGGCATATTTATTCACAATTTTAAAATTCAATTTTCGAACGGTCTATTTGTCGAATTCTCATGAATAATACATCCCCAGATTCCGAAAAGCGCCCTCTATTTGTTGACAGGAAAATCAAAATTTTCAAAATATGAAGCGTTTTAGCGTCTCAGTTACCGTATTTAATAGTTGAAAATTAAATTTAAGACATTCATGAATACCATAATCTGAAAGGGAGGGGGAATGCACTATGCTATTTGTATTTTTGCTTGAGGTTATATCCAAAATCCTTAATTCTGACACAATATAATAACATCAAACTTAGGTTTCTTTTTCTCATAATGTATTACTTAATTTCAGAAACGATTGTATCAAGTTTGTCAATACGGTTTTCTTATAAAGTCTGACTCGAACTCAAACCTTCTGAGTTAGAGTTCCAGTTTCTTATTCGAGGTTAAAGAAACGTATTTTTGTCCGTAACAAATTAATTGACCAATCATAGGCTGTGTTTTAGGACATTCATTAGAACACTAAAAAGTGTTTAAAACCTTATCAAGTTTCAAAAAAAAATTAAATTATTTTTTTTAAAATAATATAAAGGTGCAAAGAGTTCTTTCTGATTTCCACCTCTATCGCAAACAAAATAATTGTTTATGCTTTACTTCAAACCATATTTGGATGAAAATAAATATCATTGCAATCGTCTGCAAATATTTGTAAATGATATTTGTTGAAAATGCGTTGTAATATATCATTGCAGTTAAATATCATTGTAATGCTTTTAAATATATTTTTCGTAGAATGGCAACAAAAATATTTCCTATTTTTACTATCGCATTTATTTTGTTTGTTAGCCACAAAAGGGGCTATTGTCTTAATGTATAAATTTGTCGCCTCACCATTTTTCAAAATAAAGTGTGTAAAGCTCGTAACTTGTTTTCATTTTATGGCAGTAATAACTGCATTTAACTTAAGATAACATACATTCAATTTAATATTTTATCGTTTGCTTTAATTTTAAGACCTGAAAAGAACATTACTGTCCATTTGGTTTAATTCTATTACTTAATTATTTTTTCAAAAAAAAGTTTGCACCTTTGGTGAATAAATTTGTTCTTTTCAATACTTTACAAAAAGTAATTTTCTAATTTATTTTTGTTTTTATAAATGTTTTTCTAATAGCTCTCGTTTGACTGGTACACACGCTTTTATGCTGTCTCTTAATTACTAAGTTTGGAAGTGCTTGCCAATTCTTGCGAGACGCAACTGATTGTTCAGTTTTATTTTAAATTCGCCGATGTTCTTCTCTAGTTGGTCATCCACTGAATGTTTCACTTACCCTGATCCTTTTATTTGGATCGATTTTTAAATTTATATACATGAAAAAGTATTTTAATAACTGACTGTAATTATCTAAATTAAAATGAGAGGGTAAATAAATTTTAAAATTAATAAGCATCTCGTAATTTAGGCTTTTGTCTAATAGAAGTGTAGTCGAATAAAGAAGTAATGCAGATCTATTTACGTTTTTTATTTCATATTTATTTTGCTGAATAATACCTTAATATTTCAATCAGTGAAGTGGAATTATATAATTTTTGGTTACTTTTGTTTTATAGAGATGGCGAGTAATTTTTAGATAAAAACAAAATATGTCAGTCAGGACTTATAAATTCTAGGAAATGTAAATACTGACCTATCAGTAAGAAATAAGTTCTTCTTATGAATTAGTCCAATAGGTGGTAAAATACATCCAAACTAATGCTTCCCATACTTTTTATTCCCAAAGTATTCCCTGATCAAAAGTGTCTTAAAACCTTATAACGAATTCCAAAAAATGTATCTAAATAATTTTTTTCTTAATATTTTATCTGAGAAGAGTTTTTTTTCTTCGGATTTTTCCGTCAATATTGTAGACAAATTACATATATTACATCCTTTACTTCAGATAAAATTTAATTGTTATGGTTATAATTGAAACTATAGAAAGTTTAAAAATTTGTTAACAGTCTGCGAAGGGTTATTTTCTAAAAGGTTTTGAGTCACATCCAATTTAAGCCCCTTAACCTTGTGTTTGGCACAATATATCCCTAGAGAATTCAGTGCCATAAATTCAACCAACCAATATATTTAAGCCCACAAAAAAAAAATAGAAAACAAATTAATGCCAAAAAATGTAATAGACGCGCTAAATTGGCACTTGCAATAATGTAATGCAGAGTTTCTTAACCGTTCGGTGACTGTGACCCAATTTTGATACTTACATTGGTACCATGACGAGTTGTAGTCGTTTATTTTTGTCGGATTATCACAATCTATTGATTGTGGGCAAAAATTTAAGGAGTGATTAAAAACATATAAATAAGCAATTTTCACCATACAATGCATAGGCAAAGAGCCATTGGTGAACTGCTTGATTTCGCCATAACGGAAAGCATAGAGCATCAGTTTTCTTACGAATCGCCACTTCTACCATTGATTTCAGAAGGTCATCGATTTCAGAAGGTTCTACCATCGACTTCTGCTGTTTACTGTACGTTACCATGCCACTTGAAATTCACGGTAAAAATGACGATGCGTAAAAAAACTAGCGCTTTATGCTTTTCGTTATAGAGCCATCTAGTGGTTCACGGCTTGCTCACTGCCTTGCATTGTGTGGTGAAAATTGCTAGCTTAGCTGGCTTTTTTTTTTCTCCCTTTAAATTTACTCATGAGTTTCGAAACACCCTATATAAGACCTGGATTCATCACCATATACAGAAAACCAAGCAACCATCAAAACAACAGGTTGCTTCCGATGAATCTGCTCCAAAGATAATGAAGGTGTTCTCACCGGTTGGTAAAGTTATGAGAATTTTTTGTGATTGCGAAGGGCATCAAATACATGGACTTCCTAGAAAAAGGAAAAATGATCTCTTCAATCCCATTCCTAACACGTGTAGTTTTGAAATCGCTCTCCTATATATATCATTCGAGAAAAAATTGAATAGATTTGTCAATCAGTGTCATTTCTTTTGAGGACTCTTATCCATTTTCATATAATGACAAATGCTTCAGAAATGAATACAAGTAGTAACATGATACATAAAATTAGGAGGGGGGCTAGAATTGCAAATGTAAGAGCCAAATTGGTCCCGTGATTAGATATGTTATAACTATCAAGAATTGTGTGGTAAAAAATATTGATTATTTCTTAATTATCATTTTTTCCATTCACATTTACAAATACCCAATTTTAGCGAGCTTGTATGAGGTATACTCTAATTTTTTGGGTTATGTAAAATGATTTTATTTCCTGACTTCGATTTTACTTCCAGAAATCTACGCTCTTTTCCCTATGCTATACTCTGATACTTTACAATAGGCACTTCAAAGTCATACATTTTTTCCCTTCTACCGTTTGTAACTAGGGCAAAAACGGTTGAGAATGGACATCACTTCCACCCCCCCACCCACACTTCGTTTTATTTTCTTAAACAGAATTCTAATGAAAACGAAATTTTGAGTTTCACGATTATCGTTCGGCTTTTTTTTAAATCTGCATCATTAAAATATTTGTTTAAAATCCGTATAACATTTTATAAATATTGTTAACATGTAATTAAAAACATTTAGTTTTCTTACACCTTTATATAACAGAGTTAAATAACTCATTTCAACATTTTAAATTAAATAAATTTGTATACGCATAGGTATTATATTAATATTTTACTAGGATATGTCTTAAAAATTATAAACTTTTAAAAGGAAAAAATTATCATTTCGAAAAAAGAAACACGTTATTTATAGATATTTAAAATAGATTTTACATTAAACATAAAGCATGTCCAAACGCAAGGAAATTCAGACCTCAACTAAAGTGTTGTAAATAAATGCAGTGGCTATGTTACATTAATCGATAGCAATGGAAAAGAAACAAAATGAGTGATCTTGACACGCCTATATTTTAGTAACAGACTATAGTTTATGCAATTAAATGAAAAAACAAAATTAATTCCATTAGTTAATTTGAGATATAAGGCTCTACTCAAAAGCAATTGGAAGAATATAATAAATGACGATATAGAAACAAATTAATTATGAAATGAGCTGATTTTACTTTCATTTCTCCTTATTGTAGCTGGTTCTGAAAAAAAAATTTAAAGTTTTATTGAATTAAGTTAGGATTTAGACACGATTTCATGAATTACTTCATTTTCAACTCGAATTTATTTCCCCATTTTTGATAAATAGATTATTTGTTTTCTCAACTTCATTTTTTTCTCATAATGAAAAACTTGCCGAATAAAATTAAAATGCTTTGAATCTGGTTAAAATTTAGACATGAGTTCACGAATTTATTTGTTTTCAACTTGTATTCCCCCCCCCTTTTAGATAAATTGATTGTTTCCTCGAATTGAATATTTCTTTCCTCATATTGTCATTAGTGCAGAATAAAATTAAAATTCTTGAATCAAATTGGATTTAGAAATTTCATTAAATAATTTATATTCGACTTGCCTTTATTTTCCGACTTTTAATAAGTTGGTTATTTATTTCATCAAGTTGATTGATTATTTATTCCTCCTTATTGTAACTCTCTCTGATGCTGTATAAAATTTAGATGCATTACTATGGTGTGGATTTAGACATCAGTTCGTGAATAAATTTGTATACAACTCACATTTATTTTCCAAATTTTGATAGGTTGAATATTTGTTTCTTGGAGCAGATGCTTGCTTTCGTTATTCTTCTCAAGATAAGAGATTTAACAAAAAGGAATATTTAATTCAAAGTGCGACTCCTAAGGTTTGGTACTCAAATCCTGAAAACATGTAACAAACCAAGAAACAGCATAATTCACAAGGTTAGGAAATCAATTTTCAATGTCCACCTCAGCTAAAAATCCTAAATTTCTTACTTTCAAGTCTATTATTTTACCCTTAATCGTAAAAAAATCATTAATAATTATAGGCAGTCGGTAAATGGCTATTTTTTTTCCTTTGCAGGAAACTGTCATTTATCTTCATAAAATAATAAGAAATAGCGAAAAATCAATACCTTCATTTAACTTTTATAATACTTTTGAAGAATAAAATGTTATTTGAGGACTTCAAAAATTCAGGAGAAATAGATTTTTCTCCATCAATCATACATAATGTCCTTTTATGACCTAGATTCATTATTTCATCTTTGGATTATTGCTCTATTGAATAAAAATCTCTTAAATTAACATATATTTTTATTACCACAATTACGTAGTCTCTCAAATCGCGAAATCTTCAAAGAAAATGCAATAATTCCTAAGATTTCTTATCCTTCCCATTGTTGTTGGTTTGATTAAAGACATTTGCACTTTTAATGATATTAAAAAAAGAGTTGTCCAGTTGAGAAAATGATTTACTGATTTACAATTAAATTCCTTATATGTTTATTTTATGATAAACGCACACTAACACAGACACAGATATATATATATATATATATATATATATATATATATATATATTATATACAGGGAGGACAAAAGTCTGTAAAAACTTTAAGAATTTATAAGACCCGGAAAATTAAACAAAACAAAAAACGGTTTGCAGGTATAGCATCGATAAGTCACGGGATTATTTTAAGATAAGAAAAAAAATTCAAAAATAGCCGATAGGTGGCGTTCCGTACATAAATGAAATACACGCAAATAATAAAAATAATGTCACCAAATCATTTATTATTGCAGTATGTGTTCCACATGTCCACCACCACAGAGGATTACACATTGCAGGCGTGTAACAAATCCAGGAACGGTAGAGTGCAGAACGTCCGGTTGTATATATGACAGCTCAGGCGGATCGCAACTTTCAATTCCGACTGATTGGATGGACGAGATCGATACACCCGGGATTTTAAAAATCCCCACAACCAAAAATTTGCTGGAACCAGATATGGAGACTGAGGAGGCTATGGAAACTTGCAACATTTGCTAATGATTATTTTCCCCCGAACATCTGTATCAAGAATTCTTTGACTTGATTGGCAACGTGACTTGTTGCTCCATCTTGCATAAACGTAACAATAGAAAGCGCATCATTTTCAAGCAAACATGGAACAACCTTTTCGCGCAGAAGCGTTAAATAATGCTGAGCATTTACAGTCACCGTTTTTCACCCAAGTACTGGACACTGTGTTTCAAAAAAGAAGGGTTCTATGATGAAGGAACTTGTGAACCCACACCACACTGTGACTTTGGGGGAATGCAATGGTTTCTCTCGTGGATTTGACGTCACCCAGGTGCGACAGTTATGGGTATTAACGTTACCATAAATCGAAAAATGAGCTTCATCTGCCCACAAGATGTTAAAGATCCAAGAGGAATATTGTTCAATTTTGGAGAGGGACTACCTCTCAAATGCTTCTCTCTCTACGGTATCCAACGTTAAGATTTCTTGGCAAGAATGTAATTTGTATGGATACTGAAAAAGAACTCCATGAAGAATGTTGAGTACCGAGGATGGCGGTAAGCCCAAGAGTCTGGTAGCTTCCCATGCACTGCTATTCCCTTCAGTGGATTCTGATGCTAATGTTTCCATTTCAGTTGCAACGCGGCCCGAACATGTCTGCCTTAGACTTGGTAGTCTGGACCTTACACGATCTTCGAACGACCCAGTTTCCTCAAATCACTGAACAATCTTTATGAGGCCTGCCATTGTTGAAGACCTTTTTCCAGTCTTCACATTTTTCTGAATTCGGAATTTACGCAGTGCAACAGTCGTTGATTCCTCGTTCATGTAAAACAACTTCACCAACAAAGCTTTGTCTTTCCCACTCAGCATCCTTGTTCACTTGGTGGGCAGGCAACGGAGAACTGGATCTGGATCAAGAGTATCAGTATTATTATCGCCTGTCTCATTTGCCTATTTCCAACTAAGTCATTTTACCAGCCCATCTGTCGGTTTTTTTTTTTTATTTTTTTTTTTTTTTTTTTTTAAAAAAAATCCCGTGACTTATCGATGCTAAACCAGCAAACCCTTTTTTATTTTGTTTCATTTTCCAGGTTTTATAAAGTTTTAAAGTTTTATATATATATATATATATATATATATATATAATGCATATTATGACAGTGAAAATCAAGAGAGTATAATAAAAATAAAGCAACATATGTTTTTTTTTCTGACAGAATCTCATTTCCTAAACGAAAAACAATATGTTTTAGATTGTTACTAGGTGTACATGTTTTACACAGAAGATTGCTTTTTCTTAAAACTTTTAATGAACTTAATTTAATCGTCTGCTTTCAAAATACACTAATTCAAAACTCATACAAATAAATACGATTCTTATCATCAAAAAACAGCTTTTATAAAAACTCGAAAAATATCCATCTGTTGTATCGGTTTTATGATAACATTAATTGTACAATCAAAGGAGAATGCAGGATGAAACATAAACTGAATCTCAATCTCCCATTCCAAGCTTACAACTCAACTTAATTAATTCCGTAATTGTACGAAAAACTACATAAATTTTCATTTCCGGATGCATAATTCCAAAATTACATAACGAATAATGATATAAGCAATTAAATTATTTTATTGCAAATTATATTTTCATAGATTCATAAGCAACCTGTTAAGATTTTCGAAAGATGTACGATTTTTGTAAAATATCTTAAATCCAAATATTACTTGGAAAAAAAGATTAATTACACACAGATAAATTTTTTAAACAACTATAAATGTATAAATACAACTTTTCTTAATGACGATTACGTAAATGATAGCATTACTGATTTTTTTTCTTCTTATGTACAGTTTGTCCTGTAACATGGGCTATTCTCGATACTTCCTTCTGAGTAATATGTGAGGTTTCTTTCTGATTTTATATTTAAGTTCTCAGTTTCTTCCCAATCAAATGGATCGTAATGCATATCAAGTAAATTTGGAAGTGGAGTAAATAGATATAATCACTTTGTATAAAAGCAACAATGAGCTGAAATGAAGGGAATTCAGGTTACGATAATGAGAAAAGTGTTGTTATCTGCGCTGAAGTCTTCTGGTAGGTATAGTGGATTTGGTCAGATTAGGGCTCAAAGCTGTCAAACTAACTGCAGGAGGTTCTCACACTCTTATTCCGGTAAGCGTACTATTTTATAGATTATAGAAGTTATTACGCGGAAAGGAGCTTAACTGTGGACAATATCCTCAGTTAAGATTTCCACAGTTAAGCTCATTTGAAGAGTAAATAAAGATATTATGGACGAAACTGAGTATTTTGATTACTTTGTCAGTGCTTGAACTTAAGTTGAAGTTTAGATCTTGTATTTAACTTTAAGATGACAGACGAAATGGATAATAGGATACCGTCACAATCCTTGAAAGGAAAGGCTAAATGTCAAGTGAAGACACAATAGGCATAAAGAAGCACTTGTTATAGCAATAAAGATCAGAAATGAAAAATGTTGGTTGAAAACCCGAAATGCTAAGGAAAAGAAAAAATTAAAATAGAACTTATTTATATTAAGGTAAAAGTCTTTCTGATAATGGTTTGAATGAATTCCTATGTTTTTGTCATCTCTAACCTACATGTTACACGTTCTAATTAGAAGTGCTTCTTTGGGGAGTATAATTCTAATTAGAAGTGCTTAATGTATGGGTGGGTAGTGAGAATGATTTCCTTATAAGCCAATACTTGCTACCACATCGATTCGACAGCACGATATGTCGCATTTTCCTGGAAGAGGTATGACCAAAACATTACTACCTCTGTTCTATAATAGTAGCAGTTGATGAGTTTAATTTCTGCTGTAGCAGTAGTAGTAGCACCAAAAAAATAGATAGAGAACACAGCATTTATTATTAAAAAAACTAGATTAAATAAAACAATTAATTTAAAAATATTACACCTAATTGTTTTTAGTGTTCAGATAGTTGCTGGAATTTTTAATAATTTTGTTATTTCATTAAAGTCTATAAGCTTTCCGCCAGGAAGTATTATTGATAGGCAAAATTCTACGCAAACTTTCTTAGGCTTTCCTGTAAGAAATCGCTTCATGGTGCTTGAAACTCGTTTAATGAATTGTTCTTTTTTCGAAATACAGAGTAATGTAAATCTGAGAACTTCTATGGTGTGTTGCTGATCTTATTGTGCCTCTTCTGCTAAAGGGAGTTTTTTTATTTGGTTTATTAACGTCACACTAGAAGCAACACGAGGGCTATTGGCGATGGACCTCGTAATTTTGAACCTCAATCGAATGAAGAGGACAACACCAGAACTGGCACCTCCCTCTCCTAACTTCCACACCATGCCAACATTCTGCTAAAGGGAATACGCCCAAGTGTTTCAAATATTTCTCCATGATCTTTGCACTTACGTCCACAGTTTTGCGTTTTCAAAGAGTCAATTTTAGCATAAAACTGGCTTAGATAATTATTTTCAGAAGCAAACTTTTAAATTCTTGAAATGATCATTCTGTTGCACTTAAATTGTTTTGTTGCTATTATAATTGTACATTTCTTCAACGTTTCGTTTTTCTTTTGATGTATCAAGAATAGAATAATCGTAACTCGATCTTTGCTTGGAGACTCTATTTCATATCATATTCCTTTTACAATGTATTGATATTAAATTGAAATAAAACAACTGATTTTGAACCACGGATGAAATTAGAAAAATAGTTATAATTCCTAACAATTAAGCTAACCAAAATTTTCAAAGGTATGTCAAAACACAACTAACAGATGTCATGATGCATTGGTTTTCATTGAAGGCTTCACAATTTCGCACTACAATGAAACTTACATCTATATTCGCCAGCAATTCTCATTTAAATATTCACTTGCCACTGTTATTATCGGACACAAATAGTAATAGGTAATGTTTCAGTTGCCGTTCGAAAGGCCATGATATTTCAACAAAATAGTATTCCAACCCATTCCGATATTATTGAGTGTAATTACCTCAAACTCATGTTTGATGAAAAGGATACAGATAGGACAGTGTGGACTCTACAGATAGGACAGGGTGGACTAATCGCATGACCAGCTCGTTCACCCAATTTATTAACGACTTTTTCTTATGGGGAAACATCATGGCATTCAGTTACCAGATTCCAATTCATTGTGATAAGGACCTTATTGCAAAACTTTTGGTTGCTGCCACAACAGTTCCTGAAACATATTCGAAAAGGCCATTTAGCCAATCACTTGCTAGACACAGTCAAGCCTGTGACGATGTTGATGTGGACACCTTTCATACTTCCAGTAATTATTAACGCAAATAAAAAAAATCCCCCCCCTTTCATTTTTTTCAAATGTTTGGTATTTCATATGTTATTTCCTGCACTTTTAATTTCCGATCGCACGTTACCGTACTAAAAAATACTTCTCTATGTGTATTTTACATTCCATTAAAATTTGGTCAATGAGTTCAGGGACACCCTATACAGAATCAGATTATCAATAAGGTGATAAGGTCTCATATAATTTATTTAAAACTAAATTGAAAGCGACACTACAATCAGGATACGCAAATTTTTATCTGAAATTAAAATAAATTTTATACAGTTACAGATTATTCAAGAAATAAACACATATTTATTAGAAAAAAAAAATATGTGCGAAGTAATACTACAAATTATTTTTGTAATATAAATTACTTTAAATGTGACCTTCATATTCTTTCTGTAGAAATTATTTGGTTTAAAAAGAAACGAAATAATTATTTTCTATTTAAAAAACAATTAAATAGAAAACTAATCTAGACTAAAACCAATTCCTTGAGAGGACTGTAAAATCTTTTTGGATGAAATCGTTACTTTCATTTATAATTTATTATTTATTCAGTTTTTTTTATATCAATTCTTGAATACTTGTAAATTATTCATTGTTATTAAACTATATATTAAAAGTGTTTGGAATGAATGGTTGTGTTTCAATATTTATTTCTATAACCCAAAATATTTACTATTATAATAAAAATTAAAGAGATATGGAACTTCACTGCCTGATATTTTTTAATTCTTTATTATGTTCCGGAGATCCTCCGAGAAAAATAAATATTGTAATATGAATAACAGTTTAATGGTTTTATATGCTTTGTTATAAAAATAAAATTAAGATTCCCAAACAATGCTAATGCAATGTGTAGTTATTTAAAATAATCAAGACTTTGTATATCTTCAAGCCTTTAAAAAAAAGAAATTATTTTTTCTAGTTGATTGATTAACATTTCTGACAAAATTAGAAATCGGGTCACATAATTCTACAGTTTACTTGGAAATTTTTGGAGAGGACTTACTGAATTCGTTATTTCACTTTGATCAAAAATTATGAAAATATTCTAAGTTTTTCCGTTGGGCTTCCGGTTTGTATCAAAGGGCTTCACCACTTTGATACAAATTCAGCTATATTAAATCAAACCAAACATAACTGGGAAATAGTTGTATCATTTAAAATTTCATTTCAGCTGATTTACTTCCATAATTATTTGATGATTACCACTTGATCAAGTTATGATGGTGGTCTGTCACTAATCAGATCTTGTGCCATATCTCAATCTAATATATTAATAAATAATTCGATATAAAAACCAACGTTTTTAAAAACAACGTTTTTAAATGGTGGCAAAGTTTATTAAAGAAAATTATTGAAATATTAGTTAAAACTGTTAGTTATTTTTAACTTTAAAATTTACTTAAAAAGAGACATTTGTGAGCAGATTAAAAAATTCACAATACTCATAAAATCAAAACATGCATTTGAAAGTTTGTAAGTCATTCTAATAAAAAAAAATGGGAACCAGAATTCAGAAAAAATTATTGTGATAAGACACGGCGCCAAATATTGGAATATTTCTTTCTTGCCAATGATTACTGACTAAAAGTCAGCAACCCTTACTATCTGGGAGATAGTAAAGGGGAGATAGTATCTCCCCTTTGTGAGTACAAAGGTTTTACGATACCTCATGCGGCGTGGGGAGTGCCCGGTGTTCCCAGAAGGGGAAAAAATTTTCCTCAATCCTAAAATCGCCGAGAGGAAAGATTATTTTGACTTATTAAAACTATTGAAATATGAGTTAAAACTTGTCTCAAACGTCTAAATATTGCATTGTTAGGCGAGTACGAAAGATTCCCAAAATTTCAAAGCTTTAGCTTGAGGGGAAGTTGATTAAATTAACGATCGAAAATTTGATGACACACACTCACACACACACACACCAAGTGAAATTCAGAAAAACATTTTAAAAAATTACTAAACTCCAAACGAATACATGCAAGAAAGGAACATATTCTTTATTTATTATCACTGTAAAATATCTAGCAATTATTTTTAGAATCTCAACCTAACTGTCCATCTCAATTTATGATTTAAATAAGAAATCTATCTTACCAATCCCCTCGTTCTTAACTTCCCAACTCTCTTCGACAGTAAATAACGTATCTTAATATATTAGTGGAAGTCTCTTCAATCTACAAAACTAACGAAAGAATTTCATTCTGAGTAACAATTCTCTAACCGCAAGTTCTTATCCTCTATATCTTTCATTTTCCATTAACTGCATAGTATTTATTCATCGTTATATTTAAATCTCTCCACTGCATTTATATCTTCATCTAATATACCTACTTACGTTTCATTCTGGTTGGAAGGAATTGTAATTTTATGCAATTCAAATCAATAAAAGTCCCCGAGGTTAATGAAGAAAAATTCACGAATAGCCTCCCGTCAGAAAGTGTGTGGTATTTAATTTTGATATTAATATCTCCGACATCATTTTTCAATTAACAACATAGAATCTTTTTAGTAATTATTCAAAGAGGAGGAGAATATTCTCTTGAAGAAATCGTTATTGTTTTTCATCTAGTAAATGACAAATTTCAGTAAACATCAACTTTATACCGACACTGATACTCTGTTCTTATAATGATACTACCCAAAGCTTCATAGATGCAATTAATTTCTGTTAACACCACACACGGAAAGAGATAAACACTTAAAGAGATATCGAGATATTTTTGAGGCACATCCTTAATTGAGATAATGTGTTAAAACCCGGAATTAGTCCTTGAAATCCACGATACCGTGTAACTTTACTAATAAATGACATTAAATAACAAAAGAAGTCAGTGTGTACTTATGAAGGTTACTGAGTTAAAAAAAAAAAAAAACTGCAAAAAGATAGCTGAATTATATTTAAATTTTTATTCTAGATTTTTCTTAAGAAAATTCTTCTAAACTTTATCCATTGCTATAATAATAATAAATATTTCTTAAAAAATCAAAATATCTAGATAATACTTCCAAGATCAAAAATATACTATTTTTAGATGCCGTGATCATGCTTAAAGAACAAGGTAGTAATAACCAAAATGCATTAATTAAAAAGCCGTATTATGTTGGTATTTTGGTCCTGGCAATAATGTTTACGTTAACTCATCTAGAATCCACGCATCGAACAAAAGACGGAGAGCTTAATAGCTTACCAGATACTCCTACATCTAACCCAAAGTGACAAGAGCAATCCAGACTCGTCTTATCAACGATTAACGCTTGAGAAGACAGAAGTGATTCTTCGGGCGCCGCCGAAAAGAGCAAATATTCCAGAGACAGCATTTGACAAGCGACGCCATTTTGCCTCTGGAAATCGTTGTTCTGTGAAATATTTGAGATACATGCCTTCGACACTCTCATTATCATGCAAATTTATTCTGAAATGCGATGGATAGCCTGAACTTTTTGTTTGTTTCCCAAAATAGAATTTTTTTCATTTTCGTCTTCTATTCTTATGATGTTTAAAACTTTAATAAAATGGAATATGGGGGAAATAGAGATGATAGTAAAAAAATAAATAACAAGTGGGAATAAATTATGCATCATTTCCATCTCTTAGAAGAAGATAATTTAAATACCAAGTTTTTGGCGAATTCAAAGCTAGAAATTAAAAGCTTTTTGCTCAAAGGATGCTCTTGAAACGGAAAAAAGAAATTATGTTTAGAAATAGAAGAAAAAAAGTTACGCTTTTTAGTCGTTGCTTTTTATTAAAATTTAAGATATTTGACCTTTCCTTTATGATACGTTATATTTTGTTTATATTTGGCATTTATGATTAATGGAAAATTTTAGTTCTATAACTCTAAAAACTCCATAAAAAGTTATTCATTTAAAGCATTAAATATTTTCTATAGCTTCTGTTGCTCCCAATGAATTCATATGTTATTTGCCGATAAAGGTAGTTTGAATTGAGTTTTCCAAGATTTTAACGAACATTTTAACAAGATCAAAAATATTAATTTAGACCCAAAAATAATTTAATTCTCGTACATTTCAAGTTATTACAAATACAAAAGAAATAGAAAAATAAAGAAAAGATTTTGCTTTTTTTTTATAAATGCTCATGCTATGTTAAAGTTTAGGGGGGCGAAAACATTAATTTTATCATCTCATTTTTAATTCATAAAATATATAACTGTTATCTATTACTATTGAAAATTTAAAATTTAGTAACTGATATAAAAAAATTTAAAAATTCATTTTATAAAAACTTACAAGGAAGATATGATCTAGTTGATAAATCTATTTCTATCTTTCTAATGTTTATTTTTTTAAAAAAATATGAATTCTATTCTGCATAAATAACCTTATATTGCAATTTATAAA
This sequence comes from Nephila pilipes, assembly GCA_019974015.1. NCBI lineage: Eukaryota > Metazoa > Arthropoda > Arachnida > Araneae > Nephilidae > Nephila > Nephila pilipes. The sequence goes on along the minus strand of BMAW01052727.1, from coordinate 7,099 downwards.
ATGTAATTCTTTTTAATTCATACATCCTAATAATTTCATCTTCATTACATTTTAGTATGATTGATTAAGAAACGGTAATATTTTCGAAATATCTTAAAACAATAAAATAATAAGTATGCGCAGTTTAATATAACAAATACATTACATAAGTGTAATATATTTGTTTTGCAATATTTGGATATTTGACACATTATTCGTATCAAAATTTGCTTGGTCTTGTTTTTTAATCTTCCTGTTTTCCAATAACATCTTACTGCTGAAATTTAGCTGAGGCTCCTTTCATCCAATAATCTCCGAAAGTCAGTTTCTTTGAAGTCGCTAAATAATCTTTGTATGCCATACGAGAAAGGCACACAGCGCCGATGATCTCCACAACAATCATATATATCATGTTAATGTTCCATTTAGATGTGCTTGTCATCGCAGTAATGATTAGGGGCCCTATCGTGGCCCCAAGCGCCCCTGATCCTTCAACAATCGAAGCTATAGTTGCCAGTCCCCTGTGGCCTCTTCTTAAGATGCTGTGAGTTCCTAATTCAACAGAAACAGAAGTGCTCAGGAGGATAACGGGTGCCTCTACAAATAAGCCAAGAATCATCTGAAGAAAAATGTCAAGTGCTTTATTTTCCTGAAAATAAAAACCGAATCTGTAGATATAAATTGGAACATACAAGGTGGTTAAGAAAATATTTACGTTTGGAGATATAGAGCTTTGATAAGGCAAGTTGGTGCACGATTGCGTGCTGCCATCTGTTACATGGCCCAGGAATTAATGAGACGTTGATTCATAGACTAGCTCTGATTTGACAGCCATTTCTCCATAACTAAAATAGGTTTGTTACCGCATTGAGATATTGTTGTCACTCGTACCACATTGTCACAATCTTTTCACCATTATAACCTGTATATATATATATATATATATATATATATATACTGCTAGCCATCCAAACCATCCAAATTGCAACACCATGAGGAAGGAAAGTAAAGACAAAAAAAGATATTTATTATACGTAAACAGTATGGCATGAAAAAAATAATTAAATTTGCAAGAAGTTTGATGGCTTACAGAGATGCGAAATTAGTAGAAACAGCTGCCATATCCGGCAGCTAAAACGGCCCTTACCCGGTTAGGCATGGAGTGGAACTGGACTTGTATGACAGATAAGGGCAACTCATTTCATGCTGTGTTTCAAGTCTATGCTACACTTCATCAACCGTATGAGCTGTAGAGGAGTGGCGGGCCAGTCTCTAATCAATCCATGATTAGATGTTTCAAATGGCGGACAAATCTGGAGAACCTGCTGGGCCGCAGTAACAATCGAATACATTGTGTATCGAGGATGTTCAGAACACGACGAAGGGCAGTCAGGCCTCGAAGATAGGATACAACCACGGGACGTGAGATGTCAGAAATGTACCGATCTGCGTTCACATTGCCCTCGATCTGAACTAGAGATGTGTGTGTCATGCACCCGATGGCTGTCTAAACCATCCTACCAGTTTCAGGGGCCCTATGACGATATCAAAAGCAAGCAGGCGACCAGCGGTCTCCTCTGAGCCTCCAGATACGTATACGGTCATCTGAATACAACGCGCAGAACCGAGACTCTTCTGAAAAGACGATATTGTTTCACTCCTGTATCCAGCTTAGTCGTTCGGCACACCAAAGTCGTTGTCTCTCTCTATGTTGCATCTTCAAGGGAAGTCGAAATAATAGTCGCCGCGCTGACAGTCAACGCTGCTGAAAAATTCGTCACACCGTAGAAGCGGATTCTGGGTGTGCTGCAAACATGCCCATTTCCTAACTCATGGTCCATGATGTGATTGTACGGTTTTGCAGGGCCGACCTCATAATGTGTTTGTCCTCTCGGGCGTTAATCATGGGTGGACGTAGAGATCCTGAATGCCATTCAGTACGACTCTCAGTAACACATTGATTTCATATCCGTATGACAGTAGTTAGATTCCCAACAGTGTGACGGGCGATACCACGAAACCATAATCCACACTCTCAATGGGCAACGGTCCTGCCTCTATCGAATTACGACTCCGTAAGCATTTCTTCTTTTTTATTCGAGGTGTAACACGATATTCTTAGCAAACTGTAACCTTACAAAGCGCTTTCCGAATGACAAATTCACTACACAACTTTTTTTTTTCATGCAATGATTCAGATGTTTCTTCCTCTTGTATCGTTTAAATATACTGAAATACTAACCATTTACATATCCCTACCTCTTCTTCTTTTCATATGATTTAAACATTCGTCAGATGATTCCTTCCTGGTGTTGCAATTGTAATGGCTAGCAGTATATATATATATATATATATAATTCTAGATAAAAACCAACATTTTTATATGGTGGCAAAGTTTAATAAAGAAAATTATTGAAGTATTAGTTAAAACTGGTCGCAAATATCTAAATAATGCATTGTTAGGCAAGTAAGAACGGTTCCCAAAATTTCAGAGCTCTAGCTTGATGGGAAGTTGGTTAAATTAACGATAGAAAATTTGATGACACACACACACCAAGTGAAATACATAAAAACGTTTTATTATATATATAGTATATATATATATATATGTGTGTGTGTGTATATAAAGCAAAACTTAAGACAATTGATTGCTTCCAGTAGATTTACGCCATAAAAAGGCTAAAATCGTCTTTGGTGACTATTATTTGATATAAAAATGGAATCAAATTCATAGACTTCTAAGAAACGGATAAGTGAATACAGCACATTACTACAATAAGTTAACCCATATTCTCATCTTCCATTCCAAATATATTTCATTTCTCATTCCTATCACAGATACTTTTTGATCTGCCGTCGTAAAAGAAATAGGTAGGAGGGTATCCTGGTTTAATTAATTTTACACAATAAGTTCTTTAGAAATATTGACGACTTATTTAGTCAACAAGAACAGCTCAGGAAATTTTAACAAAAACTTTGGGTGTCAACTTTTTTTAATGATTCTTCGCAAATTTCATTAACTTGTACATAAGTTCTAATTATGATTTATGATCTAAGACAAAAGAATAGCCTATGTATTGGATTTTTTTTTTTTTTTTGCTAATTTCTTGATATTCTAGGGATGTCTTGAGTTTTAAAATTTTGAGGATTGTTCCACCATATTTTGTCCTTTGAATAAAGAGTATACGAACGGTTCCACTATCTAAAGAAACCGTTAGTGTCAATTTGACTGCAATGTACGATAAGTACGATTTTTCATAAAATATACAGAGAGATTAGCTATTAATAATTTGGTCTTAAAAATGTAATAAAGTTTTATACGTGGGAAAAAACTTCGAATCATATGGAATGCGATTTCAAGTTAATTTTGGAATAATCTTAGAGATTTTGTAAAATCTGTTTAGGATTGCTTTTTTAAGCACAAATTAGAGCACCATGGAAATCACCACATATCTTTGTTTCTTTCAATAATAATTTAACTGAATATTCAATGTGTTATTTTAAGAGCGTCTGAGTAATTTTGGTGGGCGATGCAGAAAAAAGTTAATTGAAATTTGAATAAATTCTTATGTATGCTTCAAAATAAGCTTCTTTGAGAAATTTAAAAAAAAAAAAAGAAAGAAAGAAATCTTAGGCCCAAAAATATCTCAGACTGTTTTAAATTTAAAATGGAACCTACGTGTGTTTTCGAATTAAAATTGTAAATCTAATCGTAATCAGGAAATCTAAATGTTTTGATGTTAAATGTTATGGGATTTTAATGTTGCAACATATTTCTTGAATCGTTTAAGCAAAACCAACGGTATTTTAATCTTCTTGTCAAAACTGGAACTTAAATTGCTTCTTATATATTGACAAAAGGCTATATCGCATGTTTCAATATTTATTTAAGGCTATCTTTACCTAATGTCAACGAACTTAAAATTTCGAACACATTTCCACGAAGAAAATTGTTCCAGATTTTATATAAGTTTACGACATTGTAACACACATATAACCGTTTACGATACAGCATTCTTAAAATTTAGGGATATTCCATACATACACTTTTTTACATGAATACGTACAATTTAAAAATCATTTAGCATTATAAAAATAACAGGCGAACATATAATACAACAGAAAAAAGGAATTGATTGAAATAGAAGTGAATAGTATTATAAAATTCGCTGTTCTCTAAAAATTAAAGAAGTTAGAATATAAAATTAACGTTCTAGAACTTTTTTATATGTAAATGTGTTACGCAAAAGTTTCGGGACCTATTCTTTAACAATACGTGAAGACAACCTTAAATAGTGAGAAACTGAAGTTTGCAAAGGATTCTTTAACCCTCATTGTTGACTTTAATTCAACACTGTACTGTATTGAAGACTAATAATAAAGATAACTTGTTTTCAGGACATCACATTTATTTGCGCACATCTTTTTAAACATAAATCAAATACACAATTTTACACAAGCACCATTTTTCAACGTTCGTCTTTACCTCTTGGAACCAAACTCAATTCTAAATTTCATATCCGTTGCCAGTAAATTATCTAAAATCAAAACTATGATCTGGTGTTGCCAAAAAAATATATCTCAATAAAGAGTATTGAAAAAGGTATCACTTTAAGTTTAAATCGTTTGCTTTTAAAAGTTGAACAGATAATATCTTAAAAAAAAGTATCACATAAAGATTAAATCGTTTGTTTTTAAAAATTGAATATGTCACAACACTTACCCCTCGAAATTCCGCTGTCTGTAAAGCAATCGCCGGAATAGACAACACCTGGAATGATATGCAAACCAGAGCATTTTTCTGAAAAATGTCTTTCAAGACACCTATTAGAACACCTCCAATGAAACCTCCAATAATGTACGGCAAATTATAGAGAGCAATTTCATCAAGGGTCTTATAGCCTCCCTCTAACAGAAAAGCTGGACGCCAGAACAGGAAGAAGAAACTGACCATTCGGCAAAAGAAAATTGCCGCACTAAATTCTATCACTCCAGGTATCAGGAATGCTTTATAGTAAGGGATGGTGTACTTGGAATCTAGCCACGGAGGTATCTCTTCTTCTGTAAAAAGTATAGAAATATCTGTGAGAACACACCACACACACTTATATATATATATATATATGCGTATATAAGATGAGGTACTGTGAATTAACTGAGATAATGTATGGAGTGCTAGAGAAACAAAAATAATTTTGTAATATTATGAGTATGAAAGTGAAAAAACTAAGATTTTGTCCGCATTCATTAAGTAAAAATAAAAGTAAATTAATAATAAAAGTACATGGTGTCCCAAAAGCCTATGGACAAATATAATATTCGAAATTACAAATTCAGAAACAGTATATTTGCATATTCCAAGCCCTTTTATGACGTAGCTGTTGTTGAATGTAATAAACGAATCCGTTTTTCTATTTGAAGTTTATTTCGATACGCTTTGCAGTGTGAGTTATCACGAGTTTATAAAAGCGAAAGTTGGGGTTTAAAGTGTAATGGAATGCATTTTTCGGATCAGAGGATCACAATCAGAGGATGTGGTACACATAATATTTTATCCCAAAGTTTCACAGCTATAGTAAGGAAGCCTATAAGGAGACAAAAGAAGACATCTCGATGACAAGAAAGACAACTTTTCCGAGTTGCTTCCAGTAAAAACAAATGACTGTCCGTCAAATTGCCAATAACTTAGCCACCCCAATATCAATATCTGAAGTTTACCAGCTAGAAAATTTCATGTTTATTGCAGAATGCGACTAACACAAATGCTCAAAGTACATCATGGAGAAGCACGGCTATTTAGATCTCAGAAACACATGCATTGAAAAGGTTAACTGTTCTCTTCAGAGATTAAAAGAAATTCAAAATGGAGGGCCCGGATGGTTGTGTCAATTATTGGTACGACCTCCACCGTGAACCTCGCTCTTTTTTAAGTTGGCAACTAGCAGATGACTCAGTCATGGTGTGGGGGAAGACTGGCATTCAAGACTTTGATCACAGCTCGGGATGACGAAGGATAATAAATGTGGCACATGTATTTCGAATGAAAGCTTACTATGATTTCGATGCACATATACAGTTTCCAGATAATTCTAATAATTATAATCCTTCTGACGAGCTCTATCTTAGAGGAAGTGTGTTTAGCAGCCCAAGAAAGCCGCCATCCTGTCGAGTCAATACAGGACTCATGATATGCTCGCGTTCGAGAACTCTACCGAAGAATTCCTAAACAGTGGGATGCAGTTTAATCAAGGTGAAATCAATATCACGAAGCTCACAAGCACCGGAACTCAAAACCCAGTGGTGTAAACGCCGAAATACTTATGTAAAAGTCTATTATATTGTTCTTCGATTTTCATTACAATTTTTAAAACCTTTAAAAATGTTATTTACTTTTCAAGAATAGAGTTCTGGATTATTCTACTATGATATATACAAAGATATGTGCTCTCAATCTAAGATAGTTCTTAGCCATGTGCAGCTTCTCTCAGTTTATTAATAAATCCCGTTATTCTAATATTTATTGTGTTTTCAATTCAACCTGCTTCAGCATCTACGCGACAATATATTTATAAGATGCTCCGTAGCAGAGCTAAAATAGCTATATATGCACTGATGGATGTCTCTTTAGAGTATGGTAGACATGCTGCCTTCACGAGTTTCCATATAGTGTGGTGTAGCAGCAATGACGTATGCCATTATGGTAGTTTTCCAATCATGGACCAGAAGTTGTTCAACAAGCTGTAGATCAGAACAGGCAGGCCAAACCAGGAATGCAATATTGTGAGTGAAGAAGTCTAGAACATTGTTTGTCACGTGTGGCTGTGCACTGTCTTGACCGAATGGGACCACAGACCCTCTATGAAGATAAGAAAAAGACGGCTCAAATAACAAAAAGATATAACGTTGACAGGTCTGTGCTCGGGTTATTCGTACTAGGATATGTGTGTGTGATAGGGTTATACTATACCACTCCAAACCATAATGCCGGATGTAGAGATGGTATGGAGATACATAAGGCTACAGTTAAGAAACCTCTTTCCAAGGAGTCTACAGACACTATCCCGAGCATCGTGGTGATACAGGTTGGTTCCTTTGTATAAACAATGTTGTGCCATTCTCT
>BMAW01052726.1:32594-42923 GCA_019974015.1 Nephila pilipes | reverse complement strand
AAAAAAAAAAGATTTGAAAAGCGTTGGAACGATTGTATCACCCTAAAAGGTGATTAACAAAAGGTGTTATGTTGATGAATAAAAAAAAATTGCAAAAAAATGTTGTTTTCAATGTTAGTCTCGGGAGTTATTGATTGATGTGTTAACTACATCCTGTAATATGGATATATCATTAATGTAAGATCCAAAGAATTAAACTGTTCGTAATTACATTTTGTTAATAAGCTCCACAAAATCTCATGGGCAAAGGGCGCCATGAAGTATATTTTTTTCATACAGAATTTGTATTTTACTGTATGCACTGGCGGAATCAGGGTATGGGAATGGGAGCTTGAAATCTGTGTCATAGTTTCACGTACTGACAACATAGCTTACTTGAACAGTAAACTCTCACCAAATTGTTCTACCCAAATTTAAAAGTATTTTTTTTGCTGTCTTACAACAAATTTTTCTGCTGTAAACAAAAGGCCGAGATATCTGTCATACTCTAAGTTTTTAGTTCTTATTTTGAATTTGATTCTTCGATTACCATTTAATTATTAATGGGTTTTCATTAACTTGCATTGAAACAATGTTTAAGGCCAAATTTTAAAATCTTTTTTTCTGACATTTTAAAAAGCTGAATTGTCCTGAAATCTTCTATACACGATTGTTTTGGATGACAATATAAAATTTCATTACAATTAATACAAATTAATTGATTAAATCTAATTATTTAAAGAATTAAATGTTACACCAAGTTTCTCGCCAAGTTGCCAAATAGTCTCCAAATCCGTCGCAACAATAAAAAAAAATGTTTCAAATGGATATATACAACGTACTCCACTCGCATTTTGTATTTGTTTTTAAAATGTGTCGTCTATTTTTCATGCATTTTGAATTATTTGACTGGTTTTGTAAGTCAACATTTGTTCACTTTAAAATGCTTGATTGAGCTAAAACATTTACACGTATTTATTTAAGATGATAAAGTTAATAAACGTCAAACAATGAATTAAATTATAAAAAATAATTATTGAATCAAATCAATGTTCCATTTCGCTTTTATAATTTAAGGTAAAAAAATTATGTTACGCAAAGTGTGTAGTTTGAAAGAAAACCCATGTTAATAAAATCGTTTCTTACCGATGTTTTATTTTTCGAATAAGGACTATATAAGCATGAATAATGAACGAAATAAAAAATGTAGTTAAGTTTCATGTACATTATGAAAAGAAAATATTTTGTGCCCTCCTCCTCTAAATTTTGTATTCCCACTGTTGAATTGCTTCTAGATCCACTACTGACTGCATTTGTAGTTTTTTCACCCAGCTGTAAATTTAAATTTTGTTTGTCATATTATTAACAAATGTGTTGTGCATCTTTACTAGATTCGTGTCACTTATTCTATTAAACCTTGCCTGCAAAGAGATTCTTAATTGAGGAAATGGCAACTGAGATGGCAAATGCGCGATTGAGACACCAAATATTACCCAGACCAGAGGAATGATAAAAGTATAGTGCAGCTGGGTGGTGGACCATGGCAGATTCCCTGCGTATCTCAAAAGGTTCGGAATTCCGAGCAGGGACACTTCCGAGGATGGGGATGGCGGAGACGCCATCCACTATTTCAGCAGGTGTCCTCTGACCAAGTGATTGGCCTTGAAACTAGACCTAGCAGAGGGTTCGCTCTGCATCTTTAAAAGAATGTGTACAAGTAATTCACACATCTGTTTCTAAAAAAAACATTTTTTCCCACTAATTAATTTTTCTAAGTTAAATTATTACTTAAATTTCTGTATCCCTTGAATTAGAACCTACTTATCCAAGTGCAGTAAGATTTACAATCCATTTTATTTTTTTTTCACATAGAAAAATACTTTTTTTTTTTTTAAATTACGAAAATGTCCCTTCGTAAATTTTTCCAGAAACTAATAACTTTGAAATTCTGTAAGCTACTCGAAAATAATTTCCATATGAAAATTAGAAAAATTGTTTCGATTATTATAAACACATAATTACATCAATGAATTTCATATAATGTCGACATAAAATATACATTTCTATTTATTGTAATTGTTCCATTGTTGTAGTTTCCAAATGCAGTAGGGGCCGCGATAGCCTAGTGGTCAAATCGTGGACTCGCGACCGGCGATTTACGTTCAGTTGTGGGTTCGATCCTTGGCTGCCAAAGACCCGCCGTGTAGACGGGGTTGATGCACGTTAAATCTGTTCGGGGCCCAAAGTCCTCCCGTTGGTGTGGTGTGGATGTTAGGAGAGGGGGGTGCCAACTCAGGTGTCGTCCTCGTCACTTGACCGTGGTTCAAAATTACGAGGTCCGTCGTCAATAGTCCTCGTGTAGCTTCTAGTGCGACGTTAAAAAAAACTAAAAAAAATTCAAATGCAGTAACATGTAATTATTTTTTTTTTTACTTTTTCTTATTGTTAAAATACTTTTCTATAACATGTAAAAAAAGGGCCCGGCCGGGATTTGAACCCGGGACCTCTCGCACCCAAAGCGAGAATCATACCCCTAGACCACCGAGCCACGCGATGATTTATATTGAGGTTTTGTATAAGAAATAGGAAATGTGCGAAAATATTGGTACAAGCAACAATATTTGCTCAGCAGAACTGCTAAATAAATAGCAAATAATAATTCTGAAGAATCGGTCCCAGATAGAAACGCATATATGTTTCAAATACTTATAAAGAAAAAAGTATATATATATTCAAATAATTAACCAAATTAAGGGTACCAGGGCATGGAGGAAGAAATAAAATACCGAATTTAAGAACTTTTCTTTTCGTAACATTTATGTCTTAAAAATTATTTGTAGAGATTAGTAATTGTTCAAGCCTAATAATGATACTTTAATCATTGTATGAATCTGTAAAATTATTTCTTTTGGTTAAAAGGTTTTTCTATGCCTTTGATTTGAATATGGACATGAAGTTTTAGATATATTTGCCATTAGGTACAGTTTTTAAAAATAGTAATCCATTAATGTACAAAATATTTTTCTTTTCATATAGAATATATTGCACAAAACAAAGGGAACCAAATGTTTTTAATGATACTATAGTACATTTTCTTTCAAAATATTGTTGAACTTTGTAATAATTTAGAAAATTTAATTTTTTCCTTCTATCATTATATAAAAATTTGTTTCTTAAAATTTAAGTATTTCTTAAAGAAAAAAAAATGTTTCATTATACGCATTAGAACCCTTAAACGAAGCATGAGAAATTTGAACCTGTATTGGGTAAAATGTTTCTTTAAAATGGTACCTGAATGTAAATATTTCTCATAAATCATGTCTATATTAAACTAAGAGGGGAAAAAACCTTTCTGATTATAAAAATTTACTTTCATTTCTTATAAAGGATTAAAGAACATGATTATTAGGCGCACAAAATTCTAAGTTCTGCTAATAATTCGAAAAGATTTATATGATGTCTTGGATATGATATTCCAGAATTCCTCTAATGTCCTGTTACTCTTAGGGACTATCACTCAAATATGTTTCTACATATTCTCTTGATATCCAACTTTTATTTGTTGGACATTATTATTTTACATGCAGAAACATAATGTACAGCTTTATATCTTAAAATCATGCACTCCATTATATCGGACAGTCCAATGCTGTCATCTATTCAGCTATACTTGAAAGTACTTGGCGAAATCTTTGCATTTCAAAATGCAAAGCATTTGAAAATGACGGAGAAGAAGAAAGTGAAAATTGAATGTATGATAGAAGTTTGAATTTAGTTTTATTATACTTTTACATATTTTTTCGAGTTAAAAAATATCTATTATATCAATTTCAAATGTGTGAATAGTGAAATTATGATATATATTTAATCTTTAACATATGTTTTCGCAAGACTAAGACCCAATGTTCATTATAATGGACTGGACCAAAATTGTATTTTTCTTAATTCTGTTAAAAAATGGCTATATATATACTGTTTTGTATTATTTTTTAGATGATTAATATAAAATTAGGAGGAAATTGCTCGACGAATATCGTCTTGGGTCTCAAGTGGTTACATCTCAAATTTCGATCACCATAAATTTTTTAGTCTTAAATTTAAAGATACATTAATTTAAATAAAATATTTTTATTTTTTTTTTTTGTGCACACAGCTACGTTTTTTTCCACACAAGAGAGAGTTGTGCTTTATTTTAAATATAATTTATTTCTATACATTTGTGAATATCCCATTTAAACAACCATAATTAATTTTATGTTTGAGTAATCATTCATAGAATACCAAAAATGTTATTACTAATCAACAAACTTTAAAGTTTTGTTTTAATGGCGGTACTCACTGTAGTAGTGTTCAATATGTTGATTGTTTGCTTTACACAAGCACGAAACTCGAGGACTATTGGTGATGACACTCGTAATTGTGAGCCTTGGTAAAGTGACGAGAACGAGATTGAGTTAATACTCCCTAATCAAACTTCTACATTACACCAAAGTTAAGATTTGAAATCGAGACCAATTTTAAGTGTTATAAGCCCTGCAACATGGTGAATCATCGATGCAAAAAGCCGGCTACGAACGCTTAACTAAGGTCTTCAATATAAATTTTTTTTTTAAAAAAAAAAGTGGTATGAATTGAGAAAGAGTAGAATCTATTATACATTATGTAGATTTGCCATTTTAAATAGAAAAGGCAATTATTTGAGTAAATACTGTCTTTAACCTTTTCACAGGCCCATTTTTTCTGTTCAAGGTATTAAAAAAACTATTTCTTCAAACTTCCAATCGGAGAACACTGAGTGTAAACAAGTTTAACGTGCATCCACTCTGCTAAAAAGCAGATCTTTAGAGGCATATAGACTTGAACCTACCACAAGACGGGAAGAACACGGAAGAGGAGTTCGAGACCATGATCATGCACGTACTGAGATTAAGATTCTGATTTATCAGCTTAACTTTTTCCAACTAGTACATATTCAGTTCTCCAAATCTAAACTAACCTATGGGAACTGAAATGAACTGAATTTTGTCTCTTGTATAAATCCCTCTCAAAATCATTCGACTGGCCTGATTGAATAGAATTAAAGTATCATGAGAAAAACGTTGCATTACTAAAGCTATTAATTATGCACTGGTCTGTATTTCAGTATATACATCAATTCAAAAAATGTAGTTGGCCGCTGTAGACTGGTGGTAATGGTTTCTGATTCATGACAGGTGGTCACGAATTCAAGCCTTGCCTGCTAAAGACCCACCGTGTAGCCGGAGCTGATGCACGTTAAATAAGTCGGGGTTCAAAGTCCTCCAGTGGCGTAGTGTGGAAGTTAGGAGAGAGAGGTTTCCAACAGCCCTCGTGTTGCTTTTAGTGCGACTATAATAAAACCAACCAGCCAACCAACCAAAATTGAATGGAAATAGTGAGAATTCCAAAACGCAAGTCAGTGACGCTGTCGAAAAGCTCTTCTGGTGAAAACAATCCTTATTTTACAAGAAAGGAGACCCGTGTGGTGACCGGGAATGACAGAATAGTCCCACTGAAGCTCATGCATGTCGTAAGAGGCGATTGAAATGGGTATTCAACGTCTGAGGGTATAGCGTGGCACCCTGCCCCTGAGGATTATATCAGGGGACCTTAGGGACTCTCCTTCTTTAGGTTAGTACAAGCATCATGACTCTATGGTCATCACTAGGGACCTAGGATTCCTAGTGATATTTTTCTTTCCCATTTGGTTTTCTGCCTTTTGTAAACACTGCTGACGTACTCCAGGGATACCTTAGCAACCCTTCTTTATCATCGATCCTCCTTCTTATCAAGGAATTTTTGTCTTTTTTTCAATTCTTTTTACGACCACAGTTGAATATTGTTTGACGTAGCATAACCACATCTTGTTCTTGCATCAATAACTTACACAATAACTATCTCTTTCACACACACATTACAATAAAGTAATTGATGAACTAATTGCCACAGAAGGAGATGGGAAAAGGTCATACATAATAAATTAATATAATTTTTTTATGTAATGAAAGTAAAATATATTTCTGATAAGAAAATGGAAGTTATTTATGGTGTGGCATAATAAAATGTGAGAAATCAGCTAGATTTCTCTCTTTCCTATTCATCCAACATCTGTACACCGGGAAGTACAATTCATTCAAATACTTATTAATCCGAAATATATAAATGTATAAAATTTTGAATGTGCCTTTTTATAAGTATTTAATTTGAATGCAAGTCCAAAATAGACCACCTCCAATCCTAATTTACATTTAAAAGGAACAAAATAAAAACAATTTACCATTTCTAAGACGTAAGAAAGCAAAGTAAAATTTATTTTTTCAAAGAATTTCTCGTTTTATAAAACATTTAAAAATATTGAATTAATATAGCTAATAGAACTTAAGGTTAATGAGACGCTTATGACAACAAAAAAGGAGGCTAATTTATTCCAAGTTTAAATAATACTTACTTTTTTTTTAATTAAGAGTTTAAGAATTGTCATATTTTAACGTTGACTTATTGGCATATTTTTGCTCCAAGAAGTTTTTCTTCGTTTAAGTGTGGCCGCTAACCTAGTGGTCATGGTTTCGGATTCGTAACAAGTGGTTTTTCGTTCAGTCACGGATTCAATCTTTGGCCACTAAAGACCCGCCGTGTAGCCTGGGCTGATGCACGTTAAATCGGTCGGGGCCTAAACTCCTTCCTTTGGCGTGATGTGGAAGTTAGGAGGTAGAAGTACCAGCTCAGTTGTCATCCTTTTCACTTGACAGAGGTTCAAAATTATGAGGTCCGTCACCAATAGCCTTCGTGTTTCTTCTAGTGCAACGTTAATAAAACTTAAGTAGTGAGCAATGTTTGTCTAAAAATTATGAAAAATTTGAATAACCAAATTAAATTTTTTTCACAATGAAATTCAATTTCCTTTTATAAATTATAATTATATTCATGTATTATATTTATAACGAGGCCATTTAGTTCCGAACATAGAGACCATTGAGAATCAGTCAAGTGAGTGACGAGGATGACATCTGAGAGGTCACTCTTTTCTCCAAACCTTATCAACTAGAGGACATAGAGCTTCATCAGATATAACGTGTGTATTAGTTAGATCCGCTACATAGGATATCCTTAGTGATATTATATTATGCCATGACTCGATGGAAACTACTGCGACCAATAATATGAATGTAAGCATCTGTGTATATATTTATTCAAGGTATAAATTTTCCATATTTCCTGTAAATAGGAAATTTAATAAAAAATAAAATGTTAAATTTTACTTTCAAAAATGGCCTAAACTCATTAATGATTTACTTAAGATTCTTTCCTTTTTTTTGAGTCTATTTTTAATACTTTTACAAAAGTAATTTTATTTTTAAAGCCAGGTTTTATTATCTCTGTTTTATGCTTGGTGTGATTTTCACAAGCGAAATAGCCCCCTTCCTTGTCATAACTTTTTTCCGCGTTGATTTTAAGCCGCATTAAGAAGAAAAATTATTACTTGCTTGGAAAACTGCTAACCTCAAGGAAGCTTATACACCATAATTATAAGAGAATTCCAAATAATTAAAAAGAAAAGAAGATGTAAGCTTTTTCTTAATTAAAGTACCTCTTCTGTTGGAAGAATTCTCGAGAAAAATTGTGTGTTCTTTTTTTTTTTTACCTCTTTTCTTACGTTCCGACTTGAAATATATAATGCTTAAGAATTCAACCTTAATCCCTATAACTCTTTATTCAGTCCAAATGAAAAATGGATGCTTTTTTAAGAATTTTCGTCTTTTTTTCTTTATTTAATGACATAATGAAATCTTTGAACCTGTCAAGAAAGTAAATATCTCGAATATCATTTTTAACACATTTTATTCTGAATTCGAACGCAGCTCTATTTTTTTATTGACCCCGTTATTATTAAATAGAAATGTAAAAAATAAAGTTTCATTTTGTTTATTAAAATTATAGTATAATTAATATTTTGAATTCATTATGGTTATTTAAGATTCAAGTTAACCAATATTATTATAAACATTTCAATTAATACAGATAAGGATATGAACATGTGAAAATTTATTAAGAGTTAAATTATTTTTTTGATCAGAAATTATATTGTAAAAATATATCAAGATCACCAAAGATTCCCTTCTAGATTCTCACAAAAATTTAGAGCTAACCAGTTCTGTTATCTTAAGGATCCTGGTTCGTGATGAAGAGTTTGACCCAAACATGAACAGCAATAGTGTGACGCGTGGAATGAAAATGAAGCCAAATGTTAACAAGACGAGTCAGACTCATTAAACTACGGTTCAGGTTTAATTTTTAGAGTTGTAAGCATTTTCGTGTTTGATAATGATTTAAATTAAAAAAAAAATTTATAACAAATTTTTTTTTATGTTGAGTATTTTAAATAAATACGTCCTTAGCAATAACAGTAATAATTATAATAACAGTTTACAACACGCTATTTATTTTTAGGCGTAGTATTATTACATTCCTTGGGACAAAAGTACATTTAAAGATTTTCAAAGGACTAATTTATATTATATGTGTATTGCTTGTTTAAAAATGAAAAACAGTTTTGAAATGTAATTTGTCATCCTTTTATATATATACTTAAATGTATGTGTGTTTCTACATTTTTTTTTTTTTTTTTTTGGCTTTTTAAATATTTTATAAAACATTTTATCATAAATTTTCAGAATATATATATATACGAACATGAGTGGATGTTTCCTTGTAATGCTTCTCCTATCAAGGAAAATAGGGATTTACAGAGAAGTCACCAGTTAACAAAAGAATTTAAGCAAATCCATTCACCTTGGTGATGGAGCCGTGTCCCGCCCCCGTCATGTTCTATTTTTTCTTCTCTCCTCAAAGGGTTATCTTGAAAAATTAATGGGGGGGGGGATAATTTTTACCTAATTCGTTGATAATATGCAGAGGAAATAATTCAGCAGACTATATGTCCCTTTTTTTAGCTTGGGTAAGATTAAGCATGTATACGAGATTTAGGGTATTTCCATATCATGTAATTGGATTATGTTTATCATTTGCTGGCATTAAAGATAATAGAATGTGGTAATTAAACAGAAATATTTATCTCTATACAATTGATCCAGTGTTTCATCAAGATTGTCTAACATTTTTTTCAATTCTTCAATTTTAAATATATCTGACTTAGGGGGGAAACACATTCACTCCAACTTGTTTGCCTTTTTATATAAAATCGGATTTTTATATAGCATTTTTATTTTAAATTTAATAATGCATTAATTTTTTTTCATAATTATCCTTCATCAATTATTTTCTCTTAATGGGATTTTAAAATCATATGCGATGTTTTAAACAAATGTTTGTCGCAGCTTAGTTAGATTTGGCTCTTCTGCCATAAGCTTTTATTATCACTTCATCACATTGTACAGTTGATGCTTATATGGAATCAAAGCGATTATTAAAACAGGGATTCATCTGCCAAAAAAAATATCAAACTTATCTATAAATTGTAACGTACTGGAAATGAAAACAGTCAGGATAGAGATAAATATAAATACATAAAATTTATTTTAATTTAATTTTATTTTTCCGTTAAAATTTTAACATCTTACATTCAACGCATTCTTCGCCCAACTCACCATTTTTTCCCTCGTTCACACTTCGGTTTCTAAGAACAACGAGTGCGCTTTCCAGTCTCCGAGTCTGATTGGAATTTTTTGTTCCAGTAGAAAAAAAACTTTTTTTGTGCTATGGTATTCACTACAAAGTGCATAGAAATTAAACAGTGTATTATATACTATAACGAGGACATTACTGAAAAAAATTTCTAAGGCAAATCATGACGCCATGGAACATGTCAATTGGCTGAAAATGAGAAATTTTGGTGAAAACTTTTGAGTAATACAGTGATCATAGTAGCCGGACTCGCTGATAGTGTTTTTTTAATCCAGTATTCAAGCCCTGTTGCCACTAAAGACCCTCCATGTAACCGGGGCTAAATCACTTTAAACCCCCCCCCCCGAGACTCAAATTCCTTCCGTCGGTTATTGAAGTTTGGTGAGAAAGGAGCCAATGTACCGTGGTTTTAAAACTACGAGGTTTCTTCGCCATCCATTCGTTTTACTTCTCAATGCGAAATTAATTGATAATAATAATCTAATTAATACCTCAGTATTATCACTTATATTATTAATTTATGATAAGTTTTAGTTTTCTAAAAAGCTGTATATTTTAAATTGTTTAAAGCATTGAACAAAAATAGGGCCCGGCCGGGATTTGAACCCGGGACCTCTCGCACCCAAAGCGAGAATCATACCCCTAGACCACCGAGCCACAACTTTCATTCTAAGTGTGATAATAAGTGTA
>BMAW01052726.1:0-13498 GCA_019974015.1 Nephila pilipes | reverse complement strand
ACACTTTTGGAAATTTTTATGTTTTTTTTTTTTTTAAACTTTGTATGCCTTTAGAAAATGTTACGGTTCACAAACTGCCAAGTAGTATACACTATTCTAAAGAGAATTTAATGTTGGATCAATTTAAAAATAAATACTTAAAACATTTGCAATATAAAAATATTTATGCGTACTTTAATCTAAAAAAACAAAAACAGTTATAAAGTGGTTTGTAATGTCTATCTTTCCTGGCTAATCATTGACCTTTCTCTGGTAATCAATGAAATATAAGCAATTCCCAGTAGGAGCTGATATCATGCTTAAAGTTAAAACAAGTCACCATTGTGCTTTGTTCTGTAGAAGAAAGACTGTTTCTAATGTATTTAAATTACAAGTAAGAATTGTTGTAAAAGATTTTAATATTCAATCAAGAGACTTTTGTTTTGGTTTTATTAATGTCGCAGGAAAAGAAACAGGAGTACTATTATTAGTCAAGAAGCAATGACGTCAAGGAAAAGAGTAGATTAGAAACATAGAAAGAGATACAAGATTACTGAGCTATACTAGAATGTGGTCTTTCCTATGTTGAAATTAGAAGCCAGGTGGATGATTCAGTAACTACATTTGGAGCTCAAAAGTTTTGTTATGCGATATCAAGAGACAAATTCAATAAGAAACAAAGCAGGAAATATACACCATATATGTTGATGACGGAAGAATAAAATGATTATGTCTTCAAGATCGAAGAATATCATCAACAACTTGCCACCAGGAGTGATTTGAATGATGCTGGTGTTCTGTCAGTTCAAGAACAATCGGGAGAAGATTAACAGATGTTGTACTAAGATTTAGACTCACGCGAAAAAAGCCAAATTTAAATTTACAGCAGCACAAAAATCGATCACAAGGGCAAAGGAACACATTGATTGGACAGATGATCAGAGGTCACAAGTTATATAGAGCGATGGAACTAAGGTATTGTTATTCGGTAGTGATGGGCGAAAATGTGCTTGACATAGAATAGAGAAGGAACTACATCCAGACACCATTCAGACAACTGTGAAGAACTTATTTGGTGTTATGATTTGATCATGCATGTCGGCAGATGGTATTGGTTGCCTTCATGCCATCGAGGGGACACTGAATGCCAGAAAATACACTTACATTTTTCTAGACCGAAAACTTCTACCTTTAATCAGGGATCACTTTCCCAGCAATGCTTCATTTATTTTTCAGTAGGATGGATTCTGCTCCCTGCCATACAGTAAAATTATCGAATCACTGGTTTTGTACAAAGAGCATTAAATTATTGTCCTGGCCAGGAAACAGTCATGACCTCAATCCTATTGAAAACTTGTGGTACCGGTTGAAAATTCTCGTACGCATGAGGCGCCCACCAAAAAAAAGGAAACAAATTTAGGTTACAATTGTTTCCTGGCATTATATAATCACTAAAAGAGAGCTTAAAACTCTCGTCAGCTCAAAGAAACATCCATGTAAAATATATTAAAAAATAAAGGCTATCCTACTAAGTACTGATAATTCTTTACAATCATCAGTGTCAAATGTATATCAATTATTATCAAATGTATATAATTATTGCAGCTCAACTCTTTTTCAATTGCAAATATTTGAATTTTATTTTTTGTGTAGCATTCAGTATTAAACTTTCTTTAAAATGATATGCACGACTGTGTATTTTGTGAAACGTATTGTTTTCTATCAGCCTACAAAGGTCAAAAACATAAGATTTCCAAAAGAGTCTACAACTATAACCGTAACAATATATATATATATATATATATATATATATAGTTATAAAAAATTCCTTTCTTGTGGTATTGAAAATCAAGTCCGGGTAGCAGGATAATGACACTTTATTCACAAACTTCAGGATAACACAATCACAAGTAACATAAATTGGACAATAGCAGTAAAACAAAGACACAGGACTACTAGGCTACCGTGGTCACTTCACCAAGTTGAATGGGTTTGCTTAAATTCTTTTATTAACTGGTGACATCTCTGTAAATCCCTATTTTCCTTGATACAAGTAGCATTACAAGGAAACATCAACTCATATTCGTAAATGTGTGTATATATATATATATATATATAAAGGATGACAAATTACATTTCAACACTGTTTTTCATTTCTAAACAAGCAATACTTATATAATATAAATTAGTCCTTTGAGAAACTTCAAGTGTACTTTTGTCCTAAGGAATGTAATAACACTGCGTCTAAAAATAAATAGCGTGTTGTAAACTGTTATTTTAATTATTACTGTTATTGCTAAGGAAGTATAATTTTGTTATAATTTTTTTTTTAATTTAAATCAATATCAAACACGAAAATGCTAACAACTCTAAAAATTAAACCTGAACATTAGTTTAATGAATCTGACTCGTCTTGTTAACGTTTGGTTCAATTTTCATTCCACGCGTCCCACTATTGCTGTTCATGTCTGGGTCAAAATTTTCATCATGAACCAGGATCGTTAAAATAACGGAACCGGTTAGTTCTAAGCTTTTGTGAGAATCTAGAAGGGAACCTTAGGTGTTCTTAATATATTTTTACAGTATAATTTCTGATAAAGAAATAATTTAACTCTTAATGAATTTTCACATGTTCATATCCTTATCTGCATTAATTGAAATGTTTATTTTAATATTAGTTTGCTTGAATCTTAAACAGCCATAATAAATTCAAAATATTAATTATACTCTAATTATAACAAACAAAATGAAACTTTATTTTTTTCTTATATTTCTTTTTAATAATATCCGGGTCAATAAAAAAATAGAGCTGTGTTCGAATTCAGAATAAAATATGTTAAAAGTGATATTCGAGATATTTACTTTCTTGAAAGGTTCAAAGATTTCATTATGTCATTAAATAAAGAAAAAAGACGAAAATTCATAAAAAAAGCATTCATTTTTCATTTGGACTGAATAAAGAGTTATAGGGATTAAGGTTGAATTCTTAAGCATTACATATTTCAAGTCGGAACGTAAGAAAAGAGGTAAAAAAAAAAAAAAAAACACAATTTTTCTCGAGAATTCTTCCAACAGAAGAGGTACTTTAATTAAGAAAAAGCTTACATCTCCTTTTCTTTTTAATTATTTGGAATTCTTTTATAATTATGGTGTATAAGCTTCCTTGAGGTTAGCAGTTTTCCAAGCAAGTAATAATTTTTCTTCTTAATGCGGCTTAAAATCAACGAGGAAAAAAGTTATGACAAGGAAGGGGGCTAATTCGCTTGTGAAAATCACACCAAGCATAAAACAGAGATAATAAAACCTGGCTTTAAAAATAAAATGACTTTTGTAAAAGTATTAAAAATAGACTCAAAAAAAAGGGAAAGAATCTTAAGTAAATCATTAATGAGTTTAGGCAATTTTTGAATTTAAAAATAAACATTTTATTTTTCATTAAATTTCCTACTTACAGAAAGAATGGAGAATTCATACATTGAATAAATATATATACAGATGCTTACATTAATATTATTGGTTGCAGTAGTTTCCATCGAGTCATGGCATAATTTAATGTCACTAAGGATATCCTATGTAGCGGAGCTAATATACACATCATATCTGATGAAGCTCCATGACCTCTAGTTGATAAGGTTTGGAGAAAAGAGTGACCTCTCAGATGTCATCCTCGTCACTCACTTGACTGATTCTCAATGATCTCTATGTTTGGAAGTAAAAGACCTCGTTATAAATATAATATAAGAATATAATTATAATTTATAAAAGGAAATTTATATCATTGTGAAAAAAATTTAATTTGATTATTCAAATTTTTCATAATTCTTAGACAAACATTGCTCACTACTTAAGTTTTATTAACGTCGCACTAGAAGTAACAAGAAGGCTATTGGCGACGGACCTCGTAATTTTGAACCTCTGTCAAGTGACGAGGATGACACCTGAGCTAGTACCTCTCCCTCCTAACTTTCACGTCACTCCAACTGGAGGACTTTAGGCCCCGACAGATTTAACGTGCATCAGCCCCGGCTACACAACGGGTCTTCAGCGGCCAAAGATTGAACCCGTGACTGAATGAAAACCACTTGCTACGAATCTGAAACCATGACCACTAGGTTATCGGTCACACTTAAACGAAGAAAAGCTTCTTGGACCATAAATATACCAATATGTCAACGTTAAAATATGAAAATTCTTAAACATTTAATTAAAAAAAAAAGTAAGTATTATTTAAACTTGGAATAAATTAGCCTCATATTTCCTTGTCATAGGCGTCTCATTTACCTAAAGATCTATTAGCTATATTGATTCAATATTTTTAAATGTCTTATAAAACAAGAAATTCTTTGAAAAAATAAATTTTACTTTGCTTGCTTACTTACGTCTTAGAAATGGTGAATTGATTTTATTTTGTTCCTTTTGAATGTAAATTTGGGTTGGAGGTGGTCTATTTTGGACTCGCATTCAAATCAAATACTTATAAAAAGGCACATTGAAAATTTTATACATTTATATATTTCGGACTAATAAGTATTTGAATGAATTATACTTCGCGGTGTACAGATGTTGGATGAATAGGAAAAAGAACAATCTAGTTGATTTCTCTCATTTTATTATGCCACACCATAAATAACTTCCATTTTCATATCAGAAATATATTTTGCTTTCATTACATAAAAAAAATTATATTAATTTATTATGTATGATCTTTTCCCATCTCCCTCTGTGGCAATTATCAATTATTTCCTTGTAATGTGTGTGTGTGTGAGAGAGAGAGAGAGTGTGTAAGTTATTAACGCAAGAATCCGATGTGATTATGCTACGCCAAACAAGATTCAACTGTGGTCGTAAAAAAAATTGAAAAAAAGACAAAATCTCCTTGATAAGAAGGAGGATCGAAAATAAAGAAGGATCGCTAGGGTATCCCGGGAGTGAGTCACCAGAGTTTACCAAAGGCAGAAAAACCCATGGAAAGGAAAAAAGAACACTAGGGACCCTAGGTCCTAGTGATGACCCTAGAGTCATGATGCCTGTACTAACCTAAAGAAGGCAAGTCCCTGAGGTCCCATGATATAATCCCCAGAGGCAGGGTACCCCCTATACCCCAGACGCTAGGTACCCATTTTAGTCGCCTCTTACGACATGCGTGAGCTTCAGTGGGACTATTCTGTCATTCCCGGTCACCACACGGGTCTCCTTTCTTGTAAAACGTGGATTATTTTCACCAGAAGAGCTTTTCGACAGCTTCACTGACTCGCTTTTTGGAATTCTCACTATTTCCATTCAATTTTGGTCGGTTGGTTGGTTTTATTATATTCTCACTAAAAGAAACACGATGGCTGTTGGCAACGGACCTCGAAATTTCGAACTTCGATCAAATGACGAAGACGACACTTGAGCCGGTACCACTTCTCCTAATTTCCACACCACGCCAGGCCAAAGGGAGGACTTTGGGACACGAACAGATTTAACGTGCATCAGCCTCGGCTACACGGCGGGTCATTAGTGGGCAGGGCTTGAATCCGGGACCGCCTGTCACAAATCAGAAACCATCACCACTAGGCTACCGCGGCCACCTACAGTTTTTGAATTGATGTATAAACTGAAATACAGACCAGTGCATAATTAATAGCTTTAGCAATGCGATGTTGTTCTCAAGAATTTTTAATTCTATTCAATCTGGCCTGTCGAATGATTTTGAGAGGGATTTATACGTGACAAAACTCAGTTCGTTTCAGTTCCCATAGGTTTGTTTAGATTTGGAGAACTGAATATGTATTAGGTGGAAAAAGTTAAGCTGATAAAACAGAATCTTAATCTCAGTATGTGCATGATCATGGTCTCGAACTCCTCTTCCGTGTTCTTCACGTCTTGTGGTAATTTCAAGTCTAGACACCTCTAAAGATCTGCTTTTTAGTAGAGTTGATGCACTTTAAACTTGTCTACACTCAGTGTTTTTTTATTGGAAGTTTGAAGAAAGGGTTTTTTTTAGTACCTTGAACAGAAAAAATGGGCCTGTGAAATGGTTAAAGACAGTATTTCCTCGAATAATTGCTTTTTCTATTTAAAATGGCAAATCTACATAATATATAATAGATTCTACTCTTTCTCAATTTATACCACTTTTTAAAAAAAAATATTTATATTGAATACCTTAGTTAAGCGTACGTAGCCGGCGTGTTGCATCAATGATTTACCATGTTGCAGGGCTTATAACACGTAAAATTGATCTCGATTTAAATTCTTCCCTTTGGTGCAGTGTGGAAGTTTGATTAGGGAGCACTAACTCAATCTCGTTCCCGTCACTTTACCAAGGCTCACAATTACTAGTGCCATCACCAAAAGCTCTCGTGTTTCGTGCTGGAGTAAAACAAACAATCAACATGTTATTGAATACTGATAGAGTGAGTACCGCCAGTAAAACAAAGCCTTAAATTTTGTTGATTAGTAATAATATTTTTGGTATTCTATGAATGATTAATCAAATATAAAATCAATTATGGTTGTTTAAATGGGATATTCACAAATGTATAGAAATAAATTATATTTAAAATAAAGCACAACTCTCTCTTGTGTGGAAAAAAACGTAGCTGTGTGCACAAAAAAATATATAAAAATATTTTATTTAAATTAATAATTTCTAAGAGTAACAGGACATTAGAGGAATTCTTGAATATCATATCCAAGACATCATATATATCTTTCCAAATTATTAGCAGAACTTAGAATTTTGTGTGCCTAGTTATCATATTCTTTAATCCTTTATAAGAAATGAAAGTAAATTTTTATAATCAGAAGGTTTTTTTCCCTCTTAGTTTAATATAGACATGATTTATGAGATATATTTACATTCAAGTACCATTTTAAAGAAACATTTTACCCGATACAGGTCCAAATTTCTTATGCTTCGTTTAAGGGTTCTAATGCATATAATGAACCAATTTGTTTTCTTTAAGAAATACTTAAATTTTAAAAAACAAATTTTTATATAATGACAGAAAGAAAAAAATTAAATTTTCCAAATTATTACAAAGGTCAACAATATTTTAAAAGAAATTGTACTATAGTATATCATTAAAAACATTTGATTCACTTTGTTTTGTGCAATGTATTCTATATGAGAAGAAAAATATTTTGTACAATTACGGAGTACTATTTTTAAAAACTGTACCTAATGGCAAATATATCTCAAAATTCATGTCCATATTCAAATCAAAGGGATAGAAAAACCTTTTGACCAAATTAAATAATTTTACAGTTTAATACAATGACTAAAGTATAATTATTAGGCATGAGCAATTACTAATCTCTACAAATAATTTTAAAGACATAAATGTTACGGAAAGAAAAAGTTTTAAATTCAGTATTTTATTTCTTCCATCATGCCCCTGGTACCCTTAATTTGGCTAATTATTTGAATATATATATATATACCTTTTTCTTTATAAGTATTTGAAACATATATGCGTTCCTATCTGGGACCGATTCCTCAGGAACAGTTAGTTGCTATTTATTTAGCAGTTCTGCTGAGCAAATATTGTTGCTTGCATCAATATTTTCACACACACATTTCCTATTTATTATTCCAAACCTCAATATAAATAATCGCGTGGCTCGGTGGTCTAGGGGTATGATTCTCGCTTTGGGTGCGAGAGGTCCCGGGTTCAAATCCCGGCCGGGCCCTTTTTTTACATATTATAGAAAAGTATTTTAACAATAAGAAAAAGTAAAAAAATAATTATATGTTACTGCATTTGAAAGCTACAACAATTGTACAATTACAATAAATAGAAAGGTATATTTTATACTGACATTATATGAAATCCATTGATGTAATAATGTTTATATAATAATCGAAACATTTTTTCTAATTTTGATATGGAAATTATTTTCGAGTAGCTTACAGAATTTCAAAGTGATTAGTTTCTGGATAAATTTACAAAGGAACATTTTCGTAGTTAAAAAAAAAATATTTTTCTATGTGAAAAAAATAAAATGGATTTTAAACCTTACTGCACTTGAATAAGTAGGTTCTAATTCAAGGAAAAAAGAAATTTAAGTAACAATTTTTCTTAGAAAAATTAATTAGTGGAAAAAATACTTTTTTTTGAAACAGATGTGTGAATTACTTGAACACATTATTTTAAAGATGCATCCTAAGAGCACGGAAATTCACATTATAAATGCTCCCGTCTCCCGGTCATTGTGATTTCATGAGCGGGATGTTGATCCTATGAAGTTTCTGCGACCGTTCGCAACTTATTATCATTTTACCTATTTTAATGCAACTAAGTGATTTCAATAGATATGGTTTCTGCTAGGTATGGTTTCGAGGCCAATCACTTGGTCAGAGGACACCTGCTGAAATAGTGGATGGCGTCTCCGTCATCCCCAACTCTCGGAAGAATCCCTGTTCGGAATTCCGAACCTTTTGAGATACGCAGGGAATCTGCCATGGTCCGTCTCCCAGCTGAACTATCCTATTATCATTCATCCGGAGATGGAACTGGTCTTGGTAATATTTGGTGCCTCAATCACCCTTTGATGTTGTTTTGTCATCTCAATTGCCATTTCCTTAATTAAGAATCTTTTTGTAGGCAAGGTGTACTAGAATTAAAAGACATGAATCTTATAAAGATGCACAAAACATTTTTTTAATAATATGACAAACAAATTTTAAAATTACAGCAATGTTGTGACGGCAGCCCATTCCTGTGTACCTCTTATGCGATAGCTAAACTCAATTTTTTAACACTAATAGCCAATAAGTTGATCAAAGAGATGTTAGAACTATATTACCTGGATGCTAATATTACGACAATTATAAATACTCTCCCGGATAAGGCTTTAACTATTTTAACTCAATCTACCAGTAATAACCTATCGGACTCTTACCACTAAGACTATCTTGACTTCAAGCATACATTAACCAACCGATAACTTGTAACAATTCTCAGCTTTGACTTCAACTCCGACTTTGGAACAATTGCTGAACACTGAAATCACTCAACCTCTCTATCGCGACTCTCAGTCTGAATTTATATATTTCCTAACTCTCCTGTTTCACTTCATTTCTACCTGCTTTACATAATCACGTTTCATTTTTGGTTGGACAAAGGTTGTTTTGCAAAAGCAATCAATCTTAATTAAAAGTCCCTATGGTTAGTGAAGAGAAACCGCAAATAGCCCAACGTCACAAGGTGAAAAAAAAATACAAATGCAGTCTGTAGTGGATCTAGAAGCAAATCAACAGTGGGAATACAAAATTAAGATTAGGAGGGCACAAAATAATTTTCCTTCTTAATGTATATTAAACTCAACTTCGTTTTTCATTTCGTTCATTATTCACGCTTACTTAGTCCTTTATCTAAAAATAAAACACCGGTAGAAAACGAATTTTTTCAGCATAGGCTTTCTTTCAAACTTCGCACCTTGCGTAACAAAATTTTTTGTACCTTAAATTATATAAGCAAAAGGGAGCGTTAAGTCAAATTGAATTGATTCAATGATTAGTTTTAATAATTTATTTTATTGTTTGACGTTTCTTAAATTTATCACCTAAAATAAATGCATGTAAATTGTTTTTAGCTCAATTAAGTATTTTAAGATGAACGAATATTGACTAACAAGACGAGTCAAACAATTTAAAATGCATCAAAAAGTAACGAAACATTTTAAAATCAAATGCACGATGTGAGTGGGGTACGTTGTATACATCCATTTGTAACCCTTTTTTTTATTGTTGCGATAGATCTGGCGACTATTTCGTAATTTGGCGAGAATTGTTTAATTCTTTAAATAATTAGCTTTAATTAATTAATTTTTATTAATTATATAATTAAATTTCGTATTGCCGTCCAAAACAATCGTGTATAGAAAATTTCAGAATAAATGAGCGTCTTAAAAATGTGAGAAAAAGATTTTAAAATTTAGCCCGAAACATTGTTTCAATGCGAGTTAATGAAAACCCATTAATAATTAAATAGTAATCGTAGAATCAAATTCAAAATAAGAACTAAAAACTTACAGTATGATAGATACCTCGGCCCTTTGCTTACAACAGACAAATTTATAGTAAGACAACAAAATAAACACTTTTAAATTTGGATGAAACAATTTGGTGAGAGATTTGGTTCAGGTGAGCTATACTATCAGTGAGGGAAACTATGACACAGGGTTCATGCTTCCATTCCCATACCCCGATTCCGCCAGTGCATACAGTAAAATACAAACTCAGTATGTAAACAATATACTTCATGGCGCTCTTTTCCCATAAGATTTTGCGGAATTTATTAACAAAATGTAATTGCGAACAGTTTATTTCTTTGGATCTTACATTAATGATATATCATTAATATTACTGGAAATAGTTATCAGTGAAAGCCAAAAAGAGCAGCTTGAATGCCATTTAAATTGGAGGTTTGTTTCTCAAAAGCCAAATCCGGTTATGCTAAGTCAAACAATGTGTACTTATGGTCTATAAAAAAAAAAGACGAAAATGTGTTGACAAGGAGAAGACTCGAAACTAGTGCACGATGGTTAACGTGTCCCCAGATTGTGTCACCCATGTTTATCGAAGGCAGTAAATCCCATGGACTGTAAATATGCTCACTAAGTTACCTCGGTATCACGTGATTCTCATACTTTCCTGGCCAAGGTAATCTTTTAAAGGAAAGGCGGCTCAAAAATAGCAGCAAAAACATGTTTAATAACATATTACATATATAAAGTTCAAAACCGGCAAAATGACATAGCTAATATAAAAAAATATTCTAGTCACATACTCATTAAATAGAAAACCGTCAATGAGGATCCTGGTAAGAAAAATGACAGAATTACAACCAATGATAAAAATATATCAATGAATACGTTACGAAAACTACTTCCTACTTATTAGAACTATTTACATTACTATTTATAATGTACTTAAGTAAATTAAAATTTTGCAACAAGCATTTTACGTTTTTAAAAATCTTTAATTTAATCATCATTATAATCTCGGTACTTTATTTTAATTACTTCCTATTTATTTGAGACTTAAAGTTATTTTAATCCTCCTTGATATCTAAGGAATCATTTATTCAAAAACAGATTATTCAATTAAGTTGCTATGTCAACGGGCTTCAAAAGATCTTTAATATATAATCCCCCGATGCATTAAAAATAATTGTATTTACTCTTTCGAATCGAAGATTAATTTAAAATAGATAAAAAAAAAATTCCATTATTTGCTCTCTGTGTGATAAGAGAATTTCGCAGAAGTTTGAAGTTTTAGATTTTATAAGCCATTAATAAACTTTAAATTGTAAAATGAAAAGCAGTGTTCCTATTTTAATTTAAAATCAGACGAGAATTTGTTGAAAATATTTACTAGATGCTTACATGCTTTATTTAATACTTCAAATTAAAAAGGTGTATGCGAATAAATTAATTGTCTAGATAAATATCACAGAAATCAAAGTATCGATGGTTTTTAGAGAATAGATTTATCAAAGAATGATAAATCTATTCTCTCTCCTATCTATTCTCTAACTCCTATCAAGAAAAAAAAGTGAATAAGCGTTTGAAAGCAGATTATTGGTCTAGAGCCAAATTTGGCAATGGTGTGCCAAATTATGAGTAAATGTGCATCAGACGCACGATAGACGAAAGAAAAATAAATAATTGGGGGGCAAGAGAAGGATCGAAAATAGAGAAGAATCGCTAAGGTGATTCGGGGCGCGTATTTAACAAAGGCAGTTAATCACATGGGAAAGAAAAGGCTCACTAGTGTTCCTGGAATTTATCAAATAAAAAAGAGCACATTAATAAATCACAATGTTCCAAATGTGTTAAAAATTACTGAGGTTTACAATCGACTATTGACTACTGTTTGATTAGTTGTTTACTTACGTCACATTTCGAAGCAGTATAAGAATTATGAACCACTTTATTTTCAGCTTCTCTCAAATAAAATGGACGACATATGGTCTAGCACTTCGGGATTGAAAATACAAGTAAAGGGAAAGAATGTCGATTTGTAACCTTGGCCATCCAAATTATACAACCAGCGCTATCGACAAATAGAAAATCAGATTATTATTTATTATAATGTATTTATCAGTGACTGCCAAATATATCCAAGCGCTAGAAATTTCTTAAAGTGTATCATCATCTATTGCATGTAGCCGTGGTAGCCTAGTGTTGATGGTCGCGTATTGGCGATTTTCCTCGAGTCATGGGTTCGAGCCTTGGTGCCATTAAGTGAGTGAGTGAGTGAGAGAATGTAGAGGTTATTGACGCAAGAGCCAGACATATCTATGCTGCTCTAAACAAGATTTGTGAACAACAAACAACTTTCTCAAAAACAACTGTGGTATGGCCGTGAAATAATTCGAAAAAAGACAATAATTGGTTGACAAGAAGGAGGGTCGAAAACAGAGAACGATCGCTTGGGTAAACCGGGTGTGCGTCACCCATGTTTACCAAAGACAGTAAACTCCGTGGGAGAAAAAAGATCACTTCGGTTCCTCGAAGTCATGATACCCGCGGTCCTTCTTCAGGTAAGTCCCTGAGGTCCCCTGATATAATCCCCAGGAGCAGCGTGCTCGGCTATACCCTCAGACTCTGGGTACCCATTTTATTCGCCTCTTACGATATACACGAGCTTCAGTGGGACTATTCTGTCATTCTCAGTTACCGCACGTGTCCTTGATGCCATTAAATATCTGCCATTTAACCGATACTGATGCACGCTAAATCTGTCGAGGCTTAAAGTTCTTCACAGGGCATTGTGTGGCAATTTGGAGATGGAGTTTCCAACTCAGGTATCATCTTCGTCATATGACAGAGACTTAGACTTATGAAGTCCATCACCAATATCCCTCGCGTTGCTTCTGGTGTGATGTTACTAAAACCAGTCAACATTATCAAATTTAGTCTTTTCGGATGTAATCACTCAGAATAGAATAACCAGATTAGAAAATGTTTTTTTTTCACAAAATGAGAAATCAGATAATTATAATTTTATTTGTTTGAAAATAAGAATGGAGTAAAAAATGAACTGTTTAGAAAACGTAAATAGTTTTAAAAAATTGGAAGGAATCTGTGCTCTTAAATATTTGACTTTCTTGAAACTTTAAATGTTGCTATTTGAATATTCTCAAATTTAGATGAATTCATATTTTTATTTTCAATGCACGTTTCTTGTATTTTTATTCTTCAGAGTAACGATGCAATTTAGATTAACACTCGTATAAATGTCCTAATGATTGTTTACAAAACATAATCAATAAGTAAAATAATTTTTTATGACACTCGTGGTATAAATTTCCAACAATTTTCCTTAGAAAAACACATTATCTTAATTTTCAAAGGGATTGAAATTGTCCATTTCTATGAAGAATTCAAAAGTATCATAGTTGAAATAGCGAGCTTTTTTTTATAAAAAAAATGCATGACTCATTATTTTTAAATATATTTTACTATAATTTCCTGAATGCGATCTTAGTTCCATTAAAGAAAAATGAATAAACCAATAAAG
>BMAW01052723.1:15226-29160 GCA_019974015.1 Nephila pilipes | reverse complement strand
AATAAGGCTTTTATTGAGAAAAGTAATTTAAAAAAACATTTGCGTATTCATACAAAAGAAAAGCCTTATAATTGTGAAATAAACAAAAAAACTATCTCTCAGAATAGTAGTTTAAAAAAACATTTACGTGTTCACACAAAGGAAAATCCTTAAGTTTCTGAAATATGCAAGAAATAGTTCTCTCAATATTCTAATCTAAAATGTCATTTAATAATTCACATAAAAAATTAGTAGCACTTTTGAGGAATTGAACAAAACAGAATTTTTTATTCTGAGTATTTAGTTGTGACGATTGCGGTATATTCATGGAGTTTATCTCTGAATTACAAAGCAAGAAAATTCATCTGAATTGCGTTTTATTCTTTGTGTGCAGAACAATTTTTACTCTTTTAATATTTTTTACTTGTAAACATTTTTCTTTTTATATACTGGTATGTGTATTATGTTAGGTTTTATCTCCAAATGTAATAAAATGTATAGATATTACTTATGGGTTCTCTTGTATTCCACGATTCTATCCGTCATGTTTGCAGCAATGAAAGTAAAGTTATACTTTTCCTTTTTTTAAAGAAAAAAACGCTCTTCTATTGCGATTTCTTTCGTTGTCTTAGAAATATAATGAAAGCAAAATTTTGAAG
Organism: Nephila pilipes; assembly: GCA_019974015.1. Lineage (NCBI taxonomy): Eukaryota > Metazoa > Arthropoda > Arachnida > Araneae > Nephilidae > Nephila > Nephila pilipes. The sequence continues at coordinate 28,522 of BMAW01052723.1, read as the reverse complement.
AACTCTATTTTGAGATTCATGTTGATATAAATGTTTATTAGCATCTTTATTTTCAGGGAAACATTTCTATTTTATGACTGATACAATGTTATTTTTTTATACATATGGCGTTCTGTGAAATGAAATAGTAATGTAAACTCATAATGATGTACTTTTTTAAGATATGATTATGATATAAGTGTTTTATTAGATGAGTTAGAGATAATGTTTAAATATATTTCTTAGAAATAACCGAAGTCTACGTGTAAAATTAGTTTTACATATTAAGGGATCCTCTTGAGCATAATATTATAAGTTACATGAATTGATGTTGGTTTGTGAGATTTCTTTTAGCCGTAGATTGAAGTCATCTTCTGTAGCATTAAAGTTTAATTATTTATCTAAGGTATCGTAAAATTTTACAACTAAAGGTGTTATGCCGAAAGTAAAATTTATATTAAAGCATTTATTTCTAAAATTATTGGAGTAAGAAGCTTAATTTACATTTATTTTTCTGAAGATTCTTCACATAATCACAGTCCAGAATTTTTTTTTCATTTTTCTTTAGAGAGTCGTCATCACCCGTCTGGTAATCGGGAGTGAAAGAATAGTCCTTCTGTAGCTCAAACAGGTTGTAGGAGGCCACTAAAAGAGGCGTACCTAATGTCTGGTTTTTTCCCGGGCACTCAGTCAATGAGTTTATTTCAAGGATCCTCAGAGATTTCCTTTCTTTCGGTAGGTTCGGGCACCATGACCTCGAGGAATCTTAGAGATCTTTTTCTTTCACATGGTTTTTAATCTCTTTGATAAATACGGGTGACAAGTCCCCGGGTAATACCCGAGCGATCCTTCTCTATTTTCGATCCTCTATCTTTTCAATCAAACTTTACCTTTTTTTTCTATTTTCTATTTCAGTTTCATACTTTACTAGCTTTGCTCTCCCTCACTTGCCTTTTTTGGCTCAACATGCAAAAGAGTGAGAAAATGAAGTTGAAAACTGTTTTTTATTTAAACTCGTTCAAAATGTTTTAGAACATAATATGATTCCCTGGACTCTGTATTAACAATTGAACACGATTGTACATGGATTTCATCAAATTCTCAAAATCATTTATAATATTTATTTCCTGGAATTTTTTACAACGTGTAAGTAGAAAAGAATCATCTCTTTGCGTTGTTTTCTTTTTTATACCACATATCCCTCTCCGTTTGGAAAAAATGGATCCTGTTTTTTGTTTTGTTTTATGATACACCTTAAGATTGCAACACTAACGCCAACTATCTTCTAAATCTTTATTAGTCTTTAACGTATGTTCGGAGAGAGTAGCAATCTTTGTTCGATATCGCCAATGAGAACGATTCCCATGGCTTCAGAGCTCTAGCTTGATGGGAATTCGGTTAAATTAAAGATCGAAAATTTGATGACATACACTATGGGGAACACATAAAAACGTTTCAAAAAATTACTGGCAAAGAAACGTGCTTCATAATTTTAACTGACATTAGATTTTCTACAAATAGAATTAAAATTATTAAATAGTGGTAAAAAAATTATTTAATTCTCGGCAGTTGAGTTGTACAATTTTGATTATAAAGCATTACACATTGTAGTAATCCTCTTCCGACGGATTTGTTTTATTGAGGAATGTTTAAAAAATACTTTAGAATACTTTTAATGAAATTTTCTAATAAGATGCAGGAATGAACAAAAGTTTTACTCTGTGATATAAAAACTGTTTCATATATTTTTAAACACATAACATCAACAAATTTATTTCAAAACACAATAAAATGGAGATATGTTGGATTACTTAATTATTTAGTGTTTAAGAAAAGAGAAAATAGTAATAAATATAGTTAAGAGATTAATGCTCTTCCTTAGTTCTAAAGTTTTCAGGAGTTTGGAGCAACTCAGGCTGTTTTACTGAACATGTAAAAAAAAAAACAGTTGTAAACGGTTTTCTGCAAGGAAATCTCAGTTAAGCCTAATTTTTCGGATTGTCTTGACGAATCCCACAAAAACTCTTAGCGTGCCACGTTTGCCCCAAGGGCCGCTTTTTGCCCACCCCTGGTCTAGATGAAAGCAGATTTGTGAGATCTTTCGTGAAAATATGTGCAAGAAGGGATTTAAAACCTGGTTCATCAGAGGACATAAGTATATTTTCCAACTATCTGTGCCTCATGGTTACGGAATCTCATTTCAGGCATTAATAGAGAGTTGTCTCAGCAACACAAGTGAACCGAGGCTTAGCAATTTCATTGGAGATCAATTTGTTTCATATGAAATGATTTTCTGTAAATTTTATCTTATTCAATTTTTATCATTCTCTGATTTACCCAGATTTTAAATATCCGGAATCGGTTCTAATCTCTACGCAGATCATGTTATGAACATACCATAAAAGAAATAAATCAATATAAAAAACTACAAGAAATGTATACAAACATTAAAAAGAATTGGTGTAGGTGTATCAGTGTTTATAAATAAATTTTATTTGTGGTTCCAAATCAACTTAACATCTCTAATGGTATCAGTCAAGAATTTTACTTTCATTACGTTTTTATTTCGTAATATGTCGCTGGAAGTGAAAAGAAGATGTCAATAAAAAAATGCCGTGAAAAAAAGAAGAAATGCAAAATGTGTAACTCTATTCCGTTAATATCTGGCTCTTGTGCCACAATTCCGTATCATATATTACACTTCAAGGTGACTGAATACGTTTGAAATGTGAGTTTCCGAAAAAATTCTAATTATTTTTTTTATTTCACGATTTTGGAACCCAACTCATCAGCTTTCTAACGATGCTTTACTTTTGACACTACGATAAGTAGAAGCGACATTACAACGAATGAAAAATTACGTAGTAGCTGTCAACCCTTCCGGAAGTACCAATTTTAGGGACATTAAAATGACCGAAAGTGATGATTCTCCATTTTTTTCTGTTATTTATGTAAGAAAATATGAAATTTTTTTTGTGAACTTTTTATTGAAATGTCCAATGAGCAAACCACAAAATTTCATATTTTCGAAACTTTTGCGACAGAGAATGGCAAAAAGCAAACATTTTATTAGGCTCATAAATACAGAACGAGATCCAATTAAGTGTAAAAAGCTTATTCCCGTTATTTTTGAGATTTCAAGCAGAAGGACCTCAATCAATTAAAAAATGGCCAAAATTTCACAAAAAAGTATTGTTGAAATGCTGTAAAAGTTGTCAGTTTGAAATTCGAAAAGAAAATAAGGATAATCACAGAATATTTAGTTTTTATAAATTTATAGTAGTTCTAGACGACTGTTAAATTCCACATTTGTGTTTCAGTTAGAATAAAAAAAAAGAAATGTGTGGTTGAGGTACACAACAGCACATTTCTTTCATTCATTTGAGAGTGTTGAGTAAAAATTGAAAATGTTTGAAATACTAAAATCCAAAGAATAATAAATGACATAAACAAAAACACTTTCTTGCTTCTCAGTGTTTAAGGAAGGAGAACAAAATAATATATATGGTTAAAAGATTAATGCTATTCCTAAGTTCTTCAGTTTCCAGGGATTGGGAGCAACTAAGGCTGTTTTACTAAATGTGTAAACAAACCCTTTTTAAATGATTTCATGCACGAAAAGGAAATTACATTTCAAGCGGATTTTTCTGATTGTCTTGACGGAAAACATAAAAACTCTTACTGAGCCACGTTTGCCCCACAGGACGATCTTTGCGCACCACCCGTCCAGTGGAAGGCAGATTCGTGATATCATTCGTGGTAATATGTGTCAAAAGACAGATTTTAAAGGTTCTAAAACCTGGAGTATCCAAGGACAAAAGTATGTCTTCATTTCTGTATGTATATCAATTCTTGAACAAATATAAGGTTGGCACCTGAGCTGGCATCACCTTCGTATCAAAGACATACTGAGGGGAAGACTTTAAGTCCCGATAGATTTAACATGCCGGAGCTCCTGTGTAAGAATTTGTTTTTTACTGCTGCAATATCCATGCGGTTGGAGTCACGATATCGTTTCTACCTAAAGAGGAGGAAGTCTATCCGTTGGTGTAGTGTGGACATTTGTTGAGGAAAGTGCCAGTTCAGGTATCGCCATAGTCACTTTATCGAGGATTAAATCTACGCGTCCTATCATTTATAACCATCATGTTGCTTAAAGTTACGATGTTAATAAACAGTCAATCAATCGAAAATTTTGTACGAGGGATGCGATGTTTGACTCCAAATCCTTGTTGATTAGAACCGAGTTCATGGTTTAAAAAATTTGCAAAAAATACCCGTGTAGCTTTTGAAAAAAAACATTAAAACAAAATCAATCAATCTTCTCCGTACGATGTGAGATATTTGAGGCTAAGCCTTATCTTACTTTCAAAATTCCCTATATGCGTCAAACACTCAAGATTACATTACACGAAATTTATTTCTTTCACCAAAAAATGAAAATGTGCGTTAAAATTGCATAAAAATTTAAAAGATTGTAGGCTACTTTTATTTTATTTCATGGTACAAACATACAAGATAGAAGCTCCAACAACATTTAAAAAAGGTATGTATACAGCAAAATCTCATTTAATCTGATCCCTCCTGCTCAGATGGAATTGTACGAAAAATATGTTTTGTTGGATTCTTTTGAAAAAAAATTGAGGAGCACAATTTGCAGATTTCAGGAAAAACATGTATTGGTTTCATCCATGTATTTTGAAAAATAATTCTCTCCAATGTAATCTAATGTAAATTTTGAATATTAGCTTGAAAGAAATGTGCAGAGAGGGGGGAAATATTTCACACAAAATATATAAATCAAAACTTTATTGCACCTCTTACATTCAGTGACAATTGACAAACGGTGTTGCATTGTCTAATTGGAAAATGCATCACATAGCTTCAGGCAAACTTCTAATATTTACAAAGGAGACGTTTTTATCTTCCAAAAAAACAATTTGTATTCAAACTACAATTGAGTTCGTCCGGCTGGCTATAAAATCTAGTTAATTGAGATGACCACTGATCAAAGATAACACAATATATTTTAAAACATTCGTATGATAAATGAAATTAGTTAAAAAATAATTCGAAAGGGTCGTGGAAGCCATGTGCATATTATAATTAAAGTCAGTGCTATGCTATAGAAGCAAATTGCTCCAGAAGTGACTTTGCCTTCAACTTGCCAGTGCCTCCTCGGATAAGTGAACTGATGTATTTTCTATTCCATTTCTTCAGCTCAACTGTGTTATACCTCATGGTTACGGAATCTCATTTCAGGCATTACTACAGAGTTCTCTCAGCATCACAACTGAAACGAGGCTTAGCAATTTCATCGGAGATCAATTTGTTCCATATGAAATGATTTTCTGTAAATTTTATATTATTTCATTTTTATCATTCTCCGATTTATTCAGAGTTTCTATATCCGTAATCAGTTCTGGTCTCTATTCAGATCATGTTATGAACATACCAAAAAAGAAATAAATCAATGTACAGAACTACAAGAAATGTATACAAACATAAAAAAGAATTAGTGTAGGTGTATGAGTGTTTACAAGTAAATTCTATGTATTGTTCAACATTACATAACAGTTGCAATTGAACTTGACATCTCTGATAGTGTCAGTCAAGAATTTTACTTTCATTACGTTTTTTTTTTTTTTCGTCATATGTTGCTGGAAGTGAAAAGAAGATGTCAATAAAAGAATGCCGTGAAAAAAAAAAAAAAGGAAAATGCAAAATTTGTAACTCTGTTCCGTTATTATCTGGCTCTTGTGCCACAATTCTGTATCGTATATTACACTTTAAGATGACTTACTACGTTTGAAATGTGATTTTCCGAAAACATTTCTCATTACTTTTTTTTCTTTATTTCAAGGGTTGACAGCTACTACGTAATTTTTAAATCATTATTATAATTTCGCTTCTACTTATCGTAGTCTCAAAACGTTTGAACCCAGATCATTAGCTTTCTAAGGATGCTTTAGTTTTGAGACTACGATAAGTAGAAGCGAAATTATAATGATTTAAAAATTACGTAGTAGCTGTCAACCCTTCCGGAAGTACCAGTTTAAGAGCCATTTAAATGACAAGAAGTGATGATTCTCCATATTTCTTCTGTTATTTATGTAAGAAAATATGAAATTTTTTTTGTGAAAATTTTATTGAAATGTCCAATGATCAAGCCACAAAATTTCATATTACTTTTCGAGAATTTTTGCGCAAGAGAATGGCAATAAGCAAACATTTTATTATGATCGTAAATATAGAACGAGATCCAATGAAGTGTAAAAAGCTTATTCCCGTAATTTTTGAGATTTCATGCAAAAGGACCCCAATCAATTATAAAATGCCCAAATTTTCTCAAAAAACTATTGCTGAAATGCTGTAAAAGTTGTTAGTTTGAAATTTGAAAAGAATATAGAGATAATAAAAGGATAATTAGTTTTTATAAATTTATAGTAGTTCCAGACGACTGTTAAATTCCTCATTTGTCTTTCAGTTAGAAGGGGAAAAAAGGAAATGTGCGGTTGAGTTACACAACAGCACATTTCTTTCATTCATTTGAGAATGCTTAGTAAAAATTGAAATTGGTTGACTTACCAAAATCCAAAGAATTATAAATGACATAAACAAAATCATTTTCTTCTTACTCAGTGTATAAGGAAGGAGAAAAGATTAATGCTCTTCCTAAGTTCTTCAGTTTCCAGGGATTGGGAGCAAATAAGGCTGTTTTACTGAATGTGTAAACAAACCCTTTTTAAATGATTTCGTACACGAAAAGGAAATTACATTTCAAGCCGAATTTTTCTGATTCTCTTGATGGACCACAGAAAAACTCTTAGCGAGCCACGTGTGCCCCACAGGCCGCGCTCTTAACCCACCACTGGTCTTGTTGAAAGCAGATTCGTGAGATCATTTGTGGAAATACGTGCCAAAAGACAGAATTTGAGGGTTCTAAAACCTGGAGCGTCCAAGGGCAAAAGTATGCCTTCCATTCTTTCTCTATATCAATTCTTTAACAATATAAAGTTTGCACCAGAGCTTGCATCACCTTCGTATCAAAGACATACTGAAGGGAAGACTTTAAGTCCGGAATAACGTACTTTAATTTAACTTACCGGAGCACCTATGTAAGAATTTTTTTTACTGCTGCAATATCCATGTGGTCGGGGTCACGAAATCGTAGCTTTCTGTAAATTATGAAGTCTAACCGTGGTGTAGTGTGGACATTTGTAAAGAAAGTGCCAGTTCAGATATCGCCCTAGTCATTTTACCGAGGTTTATGCCTACACGTCCCGTTGCTTACAGCCCTCATGTGTTCTAAAATTACGATGTTAATAAACATTCAATCAATCAAAAAATTTGGATGAGGGTGGCGATGTTTGACTCCAAATCCTTGTTGATTAGAACATTTTTCATGGTTTAAAATATTTGCTAAAATTACCCGTGTAGATTCTGAGAACAAACATTAACAGAAAATCAATCATACTCTCTGCACAATGTGAGATATTTGAGGCTAAGCCTTATCTTACTTTAAAAACTTCCTGTATGCGTCAAACAATCAAGATTACATTAAATGAATTTTTTTACCTTCATTAAAAAAAATTGAAAATGTCAGTTAAAATTACGATATTTTTTAATTCAAGATATAACAGATCATTGGCAACTTTTATTTTTTTGCATGGAATAAAAGTAACATATGTTGCAGATATTGTAGCCGAAACTACCCCACATCTAGAATGACTTGTGGTGATGGGTAGCAGGGCTGATGCATATTAAATCCCTCAAAACTCCAACACCTAGCGTTGGTGAAGTGGGTGAAGTAATTTAATAATAATTATTAAAAAAACGCATCTTGGGTAGCTAAATCATTTTTTCTTACAAAATTTTGCATAGATCTTTTTTGCCTTTTTATTTATTCTTAGACTACTCTACATCATTATCCTCTAAACTTATATATTTATCTTAAAGAATATATACTTTTCGAATGCAGTAATAGTAGAAATCAGCATTTAAAAACTTTATCTTTATCATTTAAAAACTTTATCGTAATTTTGAGTCTCGGTCGTGAAAAAATGACACCTGAATAGGCACTTCTTTCTATAAACTTCGTCGCCTCTCCACGGAAGTATTTGTAGCCTTGACAGAATTTGATCCATCAGCTCGACTACAAGGCGGGTCTTTAGCTGCATGAAATTTCGAAACCCAGGCTCGAGGAAAACCGCCTTCCGCAAGTCCGTGATCATGACCACTAAACTCTATTAGCTATGAACTGTGAATAAAGTTACTTCAGTTTAGCAGTACGTACGGATGTTATCCAAAGTACAAGAAGAAGAAATATTATTTTTGTTTCCTTGATAAAAGTTTGTATTTTTTTATTAATCAGGTTAGAGCATAGATTCTTGAATCAAAAACCAAAGAAGATTATGCTACTGAACGATTTTGGTGTAATTCGAAACATAAATTAATATTCTACAGTGCCTGCAAAAGTGGTCCTTCTTTTCTTTCAAATGTCCTCCAAGAAAGGATATTTGATAAATTTTTAGGTCTGGATATGGTTATCTATTGTTGATCCAGGTTTTTTCAAATTAATATACTTTCGATAACAACTCAACAAACGTATAAAAAATTATTAGGTCCTCCTATAAATAAAAGTATCAAATGTATCTATTTCAACCCATTTCTACGGAACGGAAAAGCGAAACTTCATTAATGTTAAATTTAGTGATAATAGCTTTTGCAGCTGTATATTCCAAACAACCAATCAATCAATTGTTTGCCCTAATTTTATTAAAGCGGTTGAATCCGATATGATTTCAATTTATACAGAGCTCAGTGAATTCAAGAATAAAAACATTTTTTTTCCTTTTTAGAAAGCAATCATTTACAGAAAATTTAGTCATTTCCAGATCATAATGGATGCGACTGGTAAGTGTTTTTAGTGTGATATCTGTCGTAAGGAATTCAAATTGAAGATATAATTTCATGAACATTCAAAGATCCACATTAAATCTAAGCAAGATTTGAGTAGTATTTTTACTAGCCAAGAAAGAATGAAGTCACATTTAATTAATCGCATTACAGAAACAGTTCATCAATGCGAATTGTGCCAAAAGGTATTTTCCTACAAGAAATCCTTAGAGAAGCATTTAATAAATCATACAAAAGAAAAAACCTATGTTTGTTGTTTCTGCAAGAAATCATTTTACCGGAAGCAAAATTTAACACAACATCAACGTATTCATGCACAGTATAAACCTTATTCTTGTGAAATTTGCAGCAAATCATTTTCCATAAAAGGTAAAATAAACATCCATGTACGAATTCATACAAAAGAGAAACCTTATGTTTGTGAATTTTGCAAGGCTGGTTTCTCGAGTAATGGCAATTTAAAAACTCATTTGCGTATTCATACAAAAGAAAAGCCTTACACTTGTGAAATATGTAATAAGGCTTTCTCTCAGAATGGTAATTTAAAAACCCATTTGCGTATTCATACAAAAGAAAAGCCTTACAATTGTGAAATTTGCAATAAGGCTTTCTCTCAGAATGATCATTTAAAAACTCACTTGCGTATTCATGCAAAACAAAAGCCTTACAATTGTGAAATTTGCAATAAGACTTTCTCTCAAACAAGTGATTTAAGAAAACATTTGCGTATTCATACAAAAGCCTGATTTAGTGAGTTGCAGTAAAGACTCTCAGAATATTGATTTAAGAAACTCATACATTAATTCATACAAAACAAAAGCCTTACACTTGTGAAGTATGCAATAAGGCCTTCTCTCAGAATTGTAATTTAAAAAAACATTTCCGTATTCATACAAAAGAAAAGCCTTACAATTGTGAAATATGCAATAAGGCTTTCTCTCGGTATGATGTTTTAAAATCCCATTTGCGAATTCATACAAAGGAAAAGCCTTACAATTGTAAAATATGCAAAAAGACTTTCTCTCACAATAGTTATTTAATAATCCATTTGTGTATTCATTGGAAAGAAAAGCCTTACAGCAGTGAAATATGCAATAAGCCTTACTCTTTTAATGAGTATTTAAGAACTCCTTTGCTTATTGACACAAAGGAAAAACCTTCTGTTTCATAAATATGCAAGAAATAATTCTGTCAATATTCTAGTCTAAAATGTCAATTAATTATTTTTTTAAAAGATTAGTAGCGCTTTTGGGAAATTGATGAAAACAGAATTTTTTGTTCTTAGTATTTAGTTGTGACGAATGCAGTTTATTCATTGAGTTAATCTCGGAAATAAAAAGCATGAAAATTCATCTGAATTGTGTGTTGTCCTTTGTGTACAGAAAAATTATTATTCTTTACTTGTAAACATTTTCTTTGTATATACAGGTATGTGTATTGTTTTAGGTTGTATCTGCAAATGTAATTAAATGTATATAAGTTACTTATTGGTTCTCTTGTCTTATACGATTTTATCCGTCATGTTTACAGCACTGTAACTAAAGTCATATCTTTAATCTTTTTTAAAAAAAATCCCCCTTCTACTGCAATTTCTTCCGTTGTTTTAGAATCGTAATGGAAGGAAAATTTTGCAGGTTGGAAAGAACGCCACTTTGTGATTCATGTTGATATAAACTTCGTCTTTCTCATTATTTTCATTTTTTCTATACTGTGATTGATATAATGTTATTCTTTTTATAAAATGCTGTGTTGTGAAATGCAATAGTATGTAAACTCATAATGATATATTTTTTATTAAGATATAAGTATGATATGTGTTTTGATAGATCGGTTACAGAAAAGGTTCAATTATTTCTGAGAAATAACTGAAGTCTGCGTGTAAAATTAGTTTTATGTATTAAGCGATCCTTTTGTACATAATATAGTAAATTATAAGAATTGATGCTGGTTTGTGTGATTGCTGTAAGCCGTAGATTGAAGTCACCTTCTGTGGCGTAAAAGTTTAATTATTACTCTGAGATATCGTAAGACTTTACAATTAAAAGTGTTATGTTGAATGTAAAATTTTATATTAAATTATATCTTTCTAAAATTATTAGAGTAAGAAACTTAAGTGGTATTTATTTTTCTGAACTACCAAATCAGAATCAGAACCCAGACATTTCTCACATTTTTCTTTCGAGGGTCGTCATCACCCGTGTGGTGACCGGGTGTGAATGAATAGTCCCTCTGTAGCTCATGCACGTCGTAAGATTCGTATCCAGTATCGGGGGTACCTTCTGATCCAGGAATCCTAAGGACCTTTTACTTTTCAATGGAGTTTATTTTCTTTGGTAAATAGGTGAACAGCTCCAGGGATACCCTAAAGATCCTTCTCTATTTTCGAACCAACATTTTTTCAATCAATATTTTATTTTTTTTATAGTTACACATGTCTAGATCACAGTTTCACTATTTATTAGCTTTGTTCTGCCTCACTAGCCTTGTTTGGTGCAACGTGCCCACATCTGACTTTTGCACAGTTATAATTCAATCACTCTTGCGCATTACTCTCACTTTCATTGAATTCATCGTGACAATTATAAATCATTCATTCAAATGTGTAGTTCGAAGTTACACCCTGTTTGGCGCAGCATGGCCACATCTGGCTCTTGCGCCATAGAACTTCACTATCGCCATCAAGGGCAGTCCTTGTAGCACTTCAGAGATTGAACCCTCACTCGAAACATCGAATTTTATTATTGAGTCTGCGGCTTCCCGAAACCATGCAAACCAATAATAATGACTGCAATGCAGAATATTACGTATATAATAAATTTCAACATGCAGAATATATTTTATCGACATCTCTCTTTTTTTTTCTTAAGAATAATTAAAATTTTATTTGGTTTTCTTCTACTCGCATTTTAACTATGTCACGGTCAAAACTTTAAAATCTTTTTGCTCATATTTTAAGGTGCTCAATTGAAGTGAAATTGTCTATGTACGATTGTTTTTTTTTATGAAAGTACGATAATTTAATTAAAATTAATAAAGATTATTTGATAAAAATTAGTTATTTAAGAAATTAAATTTTACATATACACCCCTGAAAAAAAAATTGAAACGAATTTGAAAATTTGAGAAAACAAAGAGGAAATGATTTGTTTTTCTTTAAATTCGTTCAAAATCAAAAAATTTTAGAACACATTAGGATTTCTTTGACCCTTTATTAACATTTTAATACTATTCGGCATGGATTCCATCATATTGTTAAACAATTATTCATAATATTTGTGTCCTTGTACCACATATGAATTAGCTCGAAATACCTAAACTATAGTTAATTATAGACGATTATCGTCTAGAATAGACAATTCTTCCATATTGCCCAAAGATTCTGTAAAGGGTTTATATCAATAGTTTTCACAGGCCACTCCAATGTCTCAAATTGGATCTCAGACATGAATGTATAGAATATTTTCGATGAATTGCATGGGGCTAAATCCTATTGAAAAATCCTCGTTCCATCAGGGTATGGTTTCTTCATCTCTGGAACAACCTTTTTATCCGGAATAGCAATAATTTGCTGAGTGCGAAACATACCATCAACAGGCTGCAAGAAAACCCCAAAACAACTTCTTTCGAGGGTGTTTAACAAAATGGTTAATGTAGCAATCCGGAATACTTCCTCCTTGCCATATCCGCACGTGTTGAGCTCGTTGACTTCAGACGAAAAAATGGCTTTCGTTGCTAAATAGCACTTTCCATTTATTTTCGAATGTACAATTCTTATATTTCAATGCCCATAATTAACGCTTTTTCTTTATTGGTTGGGACAGACGCTGTTTCTTCAGAAGCTGATAGGCTTACAGAAAGACTGTAAGATGACGCCCACAAGCAGTAGATGAGCTAACATTTGTAACATGCTCTTTTAAATCTCTATTAAGTGCAGCACTAGTATTTCGAGGGTATTTTTTACATTGTGTAAGTAGAAAAGTATCATGCCTTGGTGTTGTTTTTTTAATACTACATATCCCTCTCCGTCTGGAAGATATGGTGCCTGTTTTTTTGTTTTTGATTTATGATACAACTCAAGGTTGCAATACTAACGCCAACTATCTTCTAAACCTCTATTAGTCTTCAACGTATGTTCGGAGAGAATAAAAATATTTGTACGATATCTTGGCTTGTTATCCATCTCTGACGACTGTGACCTCTCAGCGGATGTGATCATAGCATGAGATTTCATCTCCTGAAGTTCCTGTGCATGTACACTCACATCTCTCTGATGTTTTTAAATTGTTACTAAGGAATAGATTTATTTTTCTTATCCATATTTTATCGTATTTTAGTATGATTGTTGGTGAACAACAGGAATGGTTTTAAAAATTACAAAAAAAATCAGTTTGTTTCAAT
>BMAW01052723.1:0-12655 GCA_019974015.1 Nephila pilipes | reverse complement strand
GCTTATACTGAAATCGTAGCAAAATTCAGAGCAGAATTGAAGATGTTATTAAGGATTTTGTGGGAAATTTAAAGACGTTATCATACTTTGAGAAAAATTATAATGCTCGAATCCCAATCAAAAGAAATTTCTTCATTCTAGATGAAGATAGATTAGACTCTAACTCATTCTAATTCCCATCTATTAATTATAGCAGCAGTTATCCAGTTCTGTTAATCAGCAATCAATAATAATATTATTTCCATGAAATAATACTGAAATTCTTGATCACAGTCAAACTTTCCTTTGGTTGATTGTCAGAAATCCGTGTTCTGATGGTGCAATGAGGCAAGACTCAAAATGTGTATAAACTCTAAGCAAGGGAAATGACCGCCAACAAGCTGAGATAACGATCATTGGGTGGCCTGAAGTTCTGAGGTTGACCACTGGGAACACTGCTTTCACATTATTTCATCAAAAGTTTTAGAGAAAAAGGAATAGATTATCTTATAATGGATCAGATCCTGTCTGTATTTACAGAGAGCTAATGGGAAAAACAAGAAAGTTATGACACACTTGCACCCAAACGCGACCTGAAACAGCGTGATTTCACGGTCTGATTCTTAACTCAGAAATCTGCACGACTCACAACAAAACATGAACCCCACGCCCTTTAAATGGGGTCTCTGCAGAGAAAGAAGCAGCAGCATGAAAAGGAAAGTGAGGCGTGGCAATAGATCCATCCTGGATTGACAAATGCATTATGAATTTCACATCCAGATCCAAAACAAAAGGCTAAGATGGTAACGAACTGCCTTGAACAGTAAAAACAACAATTTCAGAAATTTTCTAAAAATCACATTTTAAACGTAGTCAATTCTCCTAGGATTTGACATATACAGTGCACACGAAACCAAGATACAGAGAATGCTCAGCATTTAGAACCTACTTCATCTTAAGATTGTTTTATTAATTGAACAAACACCAGCGAGAAAACTCCAAGACTGTAATAGATGATAAGCCATTAGCAACACATGTGAATGCGGTCTCTTGGTAACAAATTCCAGCCATCCTTGATCAGATCTCACCGCCATCTGAACCCATTTCAGTTCGTGACAGAAATTAATTCTATGGGAAAAAAAGATAAAAAACGTTCAAATGTTTTGGGCCATTTATGTAAGCTTTTGCCTAGCTATGTGGATGCATTTTCCAACTCACCATCGACCAAATCGAACATAAGAGGTAACAAAGAAGCCCGATCGCTAGATATCTGCGTGAAACATCCCTTTCCTTCGCAGAACATTCTCATGCGCCAATATCCAGCTTCTGATCATCATCGATCATTCCACCGAAAAACACCTTTAAAACACGCGGGCAAAACCATGCCATTGCCATGAAACGTGCAACCTTTAATAACAAGCTTTTTTTTTTAAGGTTATTATTAAAAACTTTTCAAATTTTTATTCTAAATAAATCAGTCAAAATAAATTTTTCAGCAGTTCGATCCCAATGTAGTGATCCGATTAAAATGATTTTGTTACATATAGCGCTATTTTTTCTTCCATGTTAGTTTCTATCTTCCAGCTGCTTGGGGCAGAAATAACATCTTCAGCTATCTAAACATTTGTACATGAGAAATTTCAAGGCCACTACTTTATTGGTCAGACTGAATATTCAACAATGGATAAGAAGGAACTATTCAACTGTATTAACTGCTAATAGATGTGAAGGAATATTGAGAGGTGATTGTAATCACTTATATAAAAAGAACGTTCAGGTAAGTGGTCCAATTACTGGAACCCGATAATATCGAAATGAAAGAACTCAAAAAAAAAAAAAAAAAAAAAAAAAAAAAAATACTGAAATTCCGCTAACCACCATACAATGTGAAGAAAAACATTACTCCTCGATATTAACTCATGAATGTGGGCATTTACGGGGCGTAAGGCATGCGCAGTGTGCGTGGTATTTGAATTAACCACCGATTGTAACACTGCAAAAGGTGCTAGTTCTGAGTCACACGATTATACAATCTAACGGGGAAGACGGAAGAGCAGAGAAGAGAAGGATGCGATTCCTGTAGACGATAAAATCTGTACCAAAATCGTAGAATCAATCTGTAGAAAATGTAGAACAGAAAGTGTAGAAAGCTACACTGAAGAAAATGTATTAATCAGGCGGTGTCGCATTGCTTCAGAAAATGTATTGTCAGAAAACGTAATGTCGTAGGTTCCCGTAATTGTCAATCGCCAACGTTGATATATCCGCGCCCATCAATATATCCGGAAACTGAACTGATCGTTAGAGCAAGTTGGTGCCAGAAAACGGAACTCTAAGATAAACACCACAGGCAGAGACAGAACAATAAATGAACTAACAAACATGTCCAAAAAAGGGGCAGCTTATGTCGCCAAATCAACCCAAACATCTCTATGTTTCTGATAGACAGTCTGATATTTAAATTTTATTTCTTTTTTAAATGGCTAGTTACACGAAACCACCTCCGTTTAGTGTGAGAAATTTGAATGCGCTGTGAAAATTTTAAATTTATTTGACCTTCAAATTTTTATTCTTGCTAAAAGTTCGCTTGGTCGTAAGGGTTTATTATTAGCAAAAATTGCATTGAATATTACTTCACGGGAAAAACGGAAAGAAGTGTTGATGGATGAATTCGAGTTCATTACTAATTCATCCCAACTACATGAAATCTGAAGTCAGCGCAAAATGAATGAATCTGAGTCTTTATGTCGTTGGACAGCTTTGCCCTCCTCAATAATGTGATTATAGATCAGGATTTCGCGTGTTAAAAATTGAACTGGTTTTGTAATAAAAGTAATAGAATTATAGAAATAAAATGTAATTTTGAATTCAGTTATTTAAATAAATAAACTCTCTGGCGCAATTTACTCAAATACTTTGCCAGTTTTTCGGTCGACGAGTTAATATAGGGAATAATAATACTTGTACATTACATGCATATGATAGGTTCTCTCTTTCTCTTTAGTACATTTAACTTATGCAGTTATTGAAGAAAAGGCTTGTGAAATAAGAAATTTAAAACAGGATATAAATAATCGTATAACTTTATTTATGCACAACCTGATGACGCAACATAAGCGGATGTAATGACAGAAAACGGTTGGTTATAATCTCGTGACAATGACGTAATTGGAGCATTTCAATATTTGTTTTTTCCGAGAATTTTTCCAATAGAGAATGAGAGGTTCTAACTGCCAAATCATCCCCACAAAAGCTACAAGACCTCCCAGAATGTGCAACACTCCGTTGTACCATCCTGTGTTGTCTCTGAAGTAACCTCAGAAACGAAAAGAGAAATGTGAAAAAGTTAGTTACATCAGTATTTAAAAATAAATCTGTTTTTTAAAAATGAAAAAAAGTGAGCAGAGATATAAATTTTAATTTAATCAACTCCAGCTGATTATGCATATGAATGCGCTCCAGCTTGAAAAAAAATAATTTTGAAACTTAATGTACTGGTAGGGATTGTGCAATACTTTAAACTCTCCGCTCGCTGGAAATATCTCTAACCGATTTCATGGTTTTGGAGTCAATTAAAAATAAATAAATAAAAAAACGTTTTTAAATGGTCGCAAAGTTTATTAAAAAAAATTATTGAAATATTAGATAAAACTTTGTAAAAAACCTCATATCTCTCTCGTCTTTAAGATCACTCTCTCTGCATAATTCAATATATCTTCCATAGATGGCGCCCGGATACTACACAAATTACGTTATTAAAAAAATTATTTAAATATTATTTAAAACTTGTCGCAAATGTCTAAATATTGTATTGTTAGGCGAGTAAGAATGATTCCCAAAGTTTCAGAGCTCTAGCTTGATGGGAAGTTGGTTAAATTACCGATCGAAAATTTGATTACACACACATACACCAAGTGAAATACAGATAATTCGAGATAAAAACCAACGTTTTTAAAAACAACGTTTTTATATAGTGGCAAAGTTTATTAAGAAAAATTATTGAAATATTAGTTAAAACTGGTCACAAATATCTAAGTATTGCATTGTTAGGCAAGTAAGAACGGTTCCCGAAATTTCAGAGCTCTAGCTTGATGGGAAGTTGGTTAATTTAACGATAGAAAATTTGATGACACACTGATACATACACACACACAGAAACACACACCAAGTGAAATACATAAAAACGTTAAAAGTAACCAAAATTAATTAATTCATCCGGTAAATTAAATGGTTGGAATGCAGTTTAACCCAATCACTCTTGGCGACAAGAATTATTTGGCAGTATTTTGCCAAATGTGGCTACCCTGGTCCGTTTTACGGACTTAACGTTCAGCCAAAACAAAAAAAAAAAAATCGCCAAGTTTGGTGCCAGTTTTTGAAATCGCGCTAAGTGGTTGGGATAAACTGCATTTTTGAAGAAAATACTAGATAAAACTTGTCGCAAATGTCTAAATATCGCATTGTTAGGCTAGTGAGAACGATCCCCAAGGTTTCAGAGTTCTAGCTTGATGGGAAGTTGGTTAAATTAACGATCGAAAATTTGATGACACACACACACACACACCAAGTGAAACTCAGAAAAACGTTTTAAAATATCCGAAACTCCTGTTTCTTATGATATGGAGCTTCTAGAATTAACAGCTGTTATCACTAATGATATGCAGGAAATGCCGCAAGTTTTTTCAGAACAGTCTGCGGTTTATGTAAGATGCTGTCAATCATGTATTGCTGGAAAGATAGGAACATCAAATATCTTTTGAAACATTATACTAATTGATACAGAAATCAATGTCTTTTAAAACCGCTTTCCTACTTTTTCCTTTCCATTAATCAAATGGAAATTTTGCCGTATTATTTGACATCATCAACCATTCTTTTTTATGTGAAATTACATCTCCATCAATTTTTGACGATCAATTGCAGAGAAAAAGAGTTCAATCGCCAATATCCGGGAGAAATATCCAAAAAGTTGCCAAGTAGTTGCGGAACAATGAACAATACTTCTAAGAAGTCACAATTTCGATTGATGCCTGAAAGAACTTATCAAATAGCTTTGCGTTCTCTATAACACCCTGCGTTCGTTTGAGTCCTTATTTTACTACGTTCTGAATCCGGCTTATTACAGGTTCAGTGGCTTAAACTCCTTTTAAGTACCTCACATTCACCGAAGTAAAATGTCACAAAAAAATCAGAAAAATATAAAACATTTCAAAACGTAAGTGAGCAAATCAATAAAAATAAAATATATAAATTCAAAAGTAAAATCCCACACATAAAATAAAGTAATAAAACAATTAGATTAAAAAAAATTCAAGCATTCAAAGACAATTACCATTTAACAACAAAACTTTTTTAACATTAAACCGTGAATATTTTACCACCATTAAAATTAAATTAAGCATTACAATTTATCATGTAAAAATGATATTATTGCAAAAAATTAAATTTTGAAAGGTTTTGAACTAGCAATAAAAGAAAAAAAAAAAACTTAACACAAGATATTAACACCGGTAAAAACGAATTTTTTGAAGACAGGTTTTCTTTCAAACTTCACACTTTGCGTATCATAATTATTTTCTCCCTAAAATTTTAAGAGGAAAAGGGAACGTTGAGCCAAATTGAATGTATTCAATAATTAATTTTACTAATTTTTTTTAATTATTATTTAATGTTTATTAAATTTATCATCTAAATTAAATAAGTAATTTTTTTAGCTCAATTAAGCGTTATGTTAATCAATTAAGCCAGATGTAATCAAAGCAAACAATAAATTATTAAATTGAATATTATATCAGCGATATGTCAATAAAATTGAAACAAACGATAAATTATTAAACGACTGATTTGGAGACCGTTTGGCGACTTGGCGAGAAACTTAGCGTAAATTTTTTTTATTAAATAATTAGTTTTAATCAATTTTTTTTTATTAATTTTAATTATATTATCATATTGTCATCCAAAACAATCGTTAATAGAAAATTTCAGTTCAATCGAGAGCTTCAAAATGTGAGAAAAAAGCTTTTAAAGATTTGAACTAGTCTAAGTTACAAATGAGTTAAAGAAAGCGCATTAAAAAATAAGAATTATATTTAAACATATAGTAAAAATAAAATATATCTTTGAAGAAAAACTTACTTATTAACAGAAAAAAAAATCTAAAAATCTAATTATTGTATTTTAGATTTCTCTAAATAAAATTAGTTGAAAAATTATCATCCAAATGTATTTCTTTAACTTTTCGATATTATTTTAAATTTCCCATGTCTTTTATGCGTCTTAATGTTTCTTAGAATTTCGTTATTAATTAAATTTCTGAATATATTATTGCTTAAAGAACTCTCAAATAAACTTTATGTAACCGGAGTTGGCGCATTTTTCTTTTATCATAAATATTACTCATAATTTTATTATTTTTCAAATTTCAATTAAAAATAAAGATATTCAATTTCATTTACATTCTTTTTAACTCGGAATATATTAAGTATTCAGGTTAAAAAGATTTAAAAAAAGTTTGATATCTTTATTATTATTAACTAGGAAGAAAATAATAATGCCAATATGTCTAAACATTCCAAAAAGTTTATAATTATATTATTATCTTAATAATAAAGATACATATTGGGTAAACGAATGCTTGTAGGATCATCTTGATATATACCTCTTATCTGTCTATATATGTTATTATTAAAAACTGTATAATTTTCCTTTATTACAAATTTAACTAAAAAATCAAAAATTAATCACATACAATAATCTTATTAATATTGAATTTTTTCTATAATCATAATAAGATCATCTTTATCAATAAAATTAAAAAGACATTCAAAATAATAGCAATAAATAGCATAAATCAGTAATTATTAATATATTTGTTTCTATCAGCCCTATTTTATTAATAGCTGTATTCTACAACTTATTTAAAATATTTTGTATATATTTTTTTTTTACAAGCAAGTGTAATGTAAGTATTCGAGCTGTTTGTCACATTTTTAAATTTTATCTGGGTCTCATGAAATTTTGGTTTTAACAAATGTGTATTCGACTTGTTTGCTGCATCATGAATGTTTATTTGTCATTTTTTACTATCAGAATTTTTTTTTTGTCTTTTTATTTTGTGTTTAATTCTTTTCATAAGTATTAATGAAATTACAGACAAAGTGTAATTTTATTTGAATGAATTTTATCAGCATTGAGAAATTTTTATCTTTCTTAACTAATTATTACCTTCGCTTGTTTTAATGATATATTGTCAAAAAATTATTATTTAGTTTCGTAATCAGTGACTATATTTATAATTTATTGTTGTAATAACTGCTAGATGGCGCCACGAGACAGAAATTTGTACGGTGTCCCTGGAAAGGTGAAACGGCGCGAGATGTGTGACAGGATTCGGCTGCTGGAGATTGGAATGTCTTATCATTGTGTTGGAATCTCGCCTAACGTTTTTTTTTGTTATATTTTTAAAATAACATATGAATCTGTAAATATTTTTAGTTACTAAAAGAGTTCCTATGCACAGAAAATAAATTGCATTAGCCCAGAGATGGACTATTTCTGTTCATTCGACGATTTGCGTTTCATAATAGGGACCTGTACAGTTTTATTTATTTTAATATATCACTCTACTTTATTATGTATATGATTTAATTAACAACATTTATAAGACTTTTAAAACTTTCATCTCTCATCGAATATTGCTTTTAATTTTTTTTTGTAGCTATTATTAAATTTCGGTTTTTGTTCAGCTTGAAGTAACATTTCATAATTAGATGCAACTTACATAGAAATATAAGTGGTTGTTATTTTCTAAAATCCAATACTTTAAATTAAACATTGTAAAATTTAATTTCTTAAAATTGATCAAAACATTAAAAAATTCTTCTATTAATGAACGAAACACTTTATCCTTACAGGGTTTTAACTTAGTTCTTTCAATTAGCTATTTTATATACTAAAAAATTCTTTTTTCATAGTTTAATTTCCGGAACAAAAAAAAATTACTCAAAATGTTATTTCAAATTGGTCCTCATTAAAAAAACTTTTATCCTTTCATCTGGAGTGTTATATTTTCCATTTTGCTCCTAAGAAGAAAGGAAAATAGCAGGTTGCACATTATAATTTAGATGTTAAATTTTGAGTATCCAAAGGCTCGAATAAAAAAAATGGTTTTCTTCGTTGTGGGATTAGTTCATTATTGACTGTATATCATTTACTACATATGGTGAAATCAGTTGTTAAAATACAACCCGGACGTTATGATACATGGTTACAGTTGATAGTTACACTGTTGGTATTTTTCATAGAAATATAAATAGAAATTTGCGTTCAAAGAGTAAGTAATGGATTATACAGTACCTATCATTGGTGCCATATTGAGCATCAAAAGACCTCCATAAAAATTAAGGCAGCCCATTGCTACTGACTATTTGCTCTTGGCCATGTAGTGGCTGACAAGAATTGGAAACAAAAGGGCCGTTCCCCCTTGTACTAGTCCATACATGCACATGACTACCATCATAAAGTTGAAACTTTTGTTGAAAGGTAGAGCAGCCACCAGAGTCCCCATCAGCAGCATCGTGACTCCGGAGTAATTTTTAATTTTGACAAGTTTCCTGTCAATCACCTGCCCGAAACCTAATCTGCCAATGAGGTCGACGACCGAGAAACCGATGATGAGAAACTTTCCATCATCATGAGAAACTCCTTGGTCCACAGCATAATCGATGATGATTGTAAGGACTCCAACGAAGAGAAAGGCATAAACTGCCATAGACATACTAATAAGAACAAATATGGGTTTTGCGTTTGTTCTGATCAGTGCCTGAAGAATAGTGGGTTTCTTGGTCTCTTTGACCTGAATGTATGACGTTGTCAGTATGATGTTGTGGAATCTTTTGTTTCCACAACGTCTGTTTGTTTTTGAAATTCCACCTGCCAGTTTCGCATCGTCGGATGAAAGAATCAGCTATTTCCCGCTGGAAAAGAATTTCTTTTGCCACTGAATATTGTGATTCTGTCGAATGTAAATACATATATATATTAATTGTAATTAATTAATAAAAAGTAACTAAAATAAAATTTTCCTTTGTTGACCTAAGTACTAATTGACTTTAAAAAAAATTATATTATTTGTTTTATCATTTATTTGCTCTGAAAGCCTGGAAAAGTATTCTACATTCCATTTTTTTTAAATGCTTGGATTCGAAGCTTACCATTTCCTGCCAGTGATAAGCTTACATTTCAATATATTTTTATACCAAATTTCCCTGAAATAATAGCAGGTATTTGACGTTCATCATTGGAAATGTTAGAGGACAGATTTGAGGCAGTCTCTCTAAGACCTGAAAACCAGAACCAATCGAGTTTAGGCAAAGTTTTCAGATTAACAAATTTAGACTTTTGTTTTGGTTGTTCGTTTAACCGAGGCTCCTGTACAATAACGACATTACAAAAGGGCGAATTGTAATTATCTTTTCAGTTGGTAATGATACAATTTAATTCCAATTAGTGATATAATACAATGTGAAATTTTTTATAATCATATGTATTTTGCTAATTATTTACAATCTTTATAATTATACTTAATTATAGTACATTAGTTATTTATAATGATAGGATATAATTACTTATCATACAGTGTAATATATAATTATAAATTTTTATTGTTATTTGTATTGTTATAATGTTAATAATTAATTACAATAAGTGTAAATAATTTTCATTATTTATAAATACATTTATTAAAAACAAAACATAATTTTATTATCTTTAATGAACAATTTTAAGTTTAAATAATTGATAAATAATTAAAAATCCTTATAATTCAATATTATTATTTGTTTCATACAATAACTGTAATTTTCATATTCTTATTTTATGACTCTTAAATATCGTCAGAATAAATTGGTTTTAGTTCACTTTTCATTTTGTGAAGCTATTTGACGTCATTCCTTAAGTATCAATACTTTGGCAACCTACTTCAAATCTCTTCAACTTTTAGCCAAAATCTCCAAGTGACTTTCGATATTTCACTTTAACCGCAATCGCTTTTTAAGCAAATCATCATAGTTTGACTCTTGAAAATAATTTCTTAATTTCATCAAATTAACATCATTTATCATTTTTATTTACCTCTAAATTGTTCAGGATTCGAAATTAAGTGTAGAAAACTAATTGCTTATTTATAATCTGATTCTTAGATCAATATTAACTTATAGTTACCCAGCTTGGACGGTTGCTTTTAAAACACACATAAGCAAACTGGAAAATCACAGAAAAGTATTACAAGACAAGTTGTTAACGCTGGTTGGCTCATGAGAAACTCTGACATCTATAATAACAGGTCAATTGAAAAGTCCCCGGCCTGTGGCATAGATGGCGCTTCTACAATTAAATCCGTATGTTTTTTAGTTAGCCTTAACCCTCAAAAGATGCGTGTAAAAATTTGACAGCAGTCGGATCATTAGTTTGTGAATTATAGCATTTTGAGTGAAGCAACTTTTGTTATTGTAAAAAAAATGGATAAAAAAGGAATTTCGCGTGTAGATAAAATATTGCTTTTTGAAGGGAAAAAATACAGTTGAAGCAAAAACTTGGCTTGATGCCAAGTTTCCGGACGCTGCCCCAGGAAAATCAACCATCATGGATTGGTATGCTAAATTTAGACGTGGTGAAATGAGCACCGAATATGGTGAACGCAGTGGACGTCCAAAAGAGGTTGTTATCGAAGAAAACATTAAAAAAATCCCCAAAATGATTTTGAATGACCGTAAATTGAAATGGAATGAAATATCAGACACTCTAAAGATATCAACTGAACGTGTACATCATATCATTCACGAATATTTAGGTATGAGAAAGCTCTGTGCAAAGTGGGTGCCGCGTGAGCTCACTTTTGACCAAAAACAACGACGAGTTGATGATTCGGAGCAGTGTTTGAAGACGATCAAGCGTAATAAACCCAAGTTTTTGCGTCTATATGTGACAATGGTAGAAACATGTCTCCATCATTTCACTCCGAATTCAAATCGACAGTCATCCGAGTGGAATGCATACGATGAACCCGCTCCAAAGCGTAGGAAAACGCAACAGTCAGCTGGCAAGGTTATGGCGTCTGTATTTTGGGATGCGCATGGAATAATTTTCATTGACTACCTTGAAAAAGGAAGGACTATCAACAGCGACTATTACATTGCGTTATTGGACCGTTTGAAGGACGAAATCGCCGAAAAACGGCCGCATTGGAAGAAAAAGAAAGTGCTGCTTCACCTAGACAATGCACCGTGTCACAAGTCAGTGAAAACGATGTCAAAAATCCATGAATTGGGCTTCGAATTGCTTCCTCATCCACCGTATTCTCCAGATCTGACCCCCAGTGACTATTTCCTGTTCTCAGATCTCAAAAGAATGCTCGCTGGGAAGAAATTTTCGTCTAATGAAGAGGTGATCGCCGAAACTGAGGCCTATTTTGAAGCAAAGGATAAATCGTACTACAAAAATAGTATCGAAAAGTTGGAGGATCGCTATAATCAGTGTATCAACCTTGAAGGGAATTATGTTGAAGAAAAAAAACTAATTTTGCCAAAAAAATGTTTCTTACTATGGTAGGCCGGGGACTTAAAATTAATTAAAATTAACGTCACACTAGGAGAAACTCACACTATTGGCGACGGTCCTCGTCATTTTGTACCTCGGTTAAGTGACGAGGACGAAACTCGAGCTGGAACCCCTTCGCCTAACTTCCCCGCTGCACCAATGCGAGGACTTTGGTCCCCGAATTTAAAGTGCATCCGTCCCTGCTACACGTCTTTTGTGTCATAAAGGTCAGACCGACAACTCGACGAGACTGCTGCCATACCCACTAGGCTACAGCGGCCACACAGAGGAACGTGGATTAGCATACAAACGATTATTTTACAATCAACATATTCAGGAAGAATTGATTGATTGCTTTTGCAAACTTTGCACTAGAAAGAACACGAGGGCTCTCAGTGACGGACCTCGTAATTTTGAGCCTCTGTCAAGTGACGAGAACGAAAACTGAGCTATCACATAACTCTTCTAATTTCCACACCATGGTCTCGGGAGGACTTTGAGCTTCGACATATTTGATGTGCATCAACTTCGGCAATACGGTGGACATTTAGTGGCAATAGGCTCGAACCCAGGACTCGAAGAAAACTACCGGCCTCGAGTCCGATACCACGTCCTTTCGACTAAAGCAGCCACGACATATTTATGACTCACAGAGATTTGTAGTTACGTTTATTTTATGTCCTCTGTCAAGCTTGCTGAGTACGAGGTAAACTTAATAGACAGTTGAAAGGAATCCAATAGAATTTTGGTCCAACATCAAGAAATTATTTAACCTTTAGAACTCGGCCGATTCTAAGTCAAAATATCCTTTCCAGTCAGCGCTTTTAAGATTGAGGAAAAATTTTCTTTCCCCCACTGTTAAGTTCGAGTTCACGACATGTGGTAAGGTTAGTTTTCTAGTTACAAAGGGGAGATAGTAAGGGTTACTGATTTTTAGTCAGTAATCATTGACGAGTAAGAAAGATCCTAATATTTGGCGACGTATCATATCATAATGATTTTTTCTGAATTCCTGGTTCCCATTATTAATTGAGTGACATACAAACTTTCAAATGCATATTTATCATAACTTAGAGTCGTG
>BMAW01052722.1:0-13742 GCA_019974015.1 Nephila pilipes | reverse complement strand
TTTTGAGGAAAATATATGCCTGGTTATGTACAAATACATTAATATCTCTGGTAATTCTTAATTGAAAAGGGATTCCAGAATTTTTTAACATTTGTCTAAACTTAAAATATATGTATGGTGAGGCTCATATAATTGTAAAACGTGCTCTATAACAGGTGGTAGAGTGAGCCATCTAACTTTAGAATATCCTAAAAGTTTTTTGTATTCTAGATTTGCATAGTAGTTTGATACAGCATCTCTGAATAGAGAGATTAACAGATTAGTTTTAAAATATCGAAAAGGAGGATACTTTTCAGGAAGTGCAGAACCTACTAAAGGACAATTGGTCACCTTAATACAACAAACTATAAGAACTATTTATTCTTGTTTGTTGAATGGAAATATTTGTATCAATTTTCAAATATAAACTTGGATCAACATATCCTTCCTTCTAAACCTTGACTTTAAAGATATAATCACTTTGCGATGATTTTTCTTAACAGGAGGAAAGTTTACTAATACTTCTGGCTCTCAAACCATCAATAGTAGCTTGCATTAAGTACTGATATTTATCTTCGTCTGCTATAATATATTTGAATTTTTTTAAATGTGATCCAAAATGATAAAACTGTTTAATTTCTGGACAATTTTTTAATTCGAGCCTTGTCAATTTAACTTTCTTTTTTGATTTGTTTTCATAACTTTTGTCAGTATCTTCATTCAATAAATATGTCTTCAAATTTGACTAATGTCTGATGTTTATTGACAATTTCATCATACTTTTCATTACCTTGTAATTTGAAAATGTCAACTTCATCATCAGAATATCCATCATTCTTCACTGAGTCGAGCATTTCTATTTTCTAGCTTGGGCAATAAAATTTGTACTTAATGTTTATTAGGATTTTCAGCTTCTAGCAGAGAATGTGTGAAACAGAATGAAAGCAGTCTGAACAGCCATTCTGAATTTTTTCAACTTGTGTAGTTTTTAGTACTAAAAATTTGAATAATCATTTCAAAGACATAATTCTAGTTCAGACATTAAATGTTAGTTTTTAAGTTTCATATAAACTTGTAATACCATTAGCCACAAAAAAATTAATAATTTGAATGATTATCTAAAAATTCTAAAATAAAATGACTATTTTCATATATTTTACTGCCCTGCTTATTCCATGCTCTGCAATAACTTTCTGTAACAAAAAGATTAAAATAATTATGCAATAATAAATCAAATTATTAAATTTAATATTTATCTAGCTAAATTTAATTATTCTGGCTAAATCTTTTCTTTAACAGCTGTGGTATATTAAAAAAGCTATTTTTCCTTTATTATATATAGTAGCTGTAAAAAGAACCAATATTTTTTTTAAAATTATTTTTAAATCATGCATTTTCATTTTATAGAAAATTCTGTTACAAGTATAACTTTGAAAATATCAGGGAAGTTTTTGGATTACAAAAGTAATATAAATGGGGCAAAGAATGTGATAATGACACCTAGAAAATGTGTCTGAAAGAGTATAATGAATCCAGAAAATAGATTTCAGACATACATCTCTTTAAATGTATGTCAAATATCAATTTGAATTGAATATCACATTCAGCTTAGTTCAATTTTGTTTTTTATACTCTTTTAAAAATTATTATGCCTTTGAATTTATTTCAAAATATATTAGATAACTAGTGCTTTAATACTTAATTAGTATTTAAATTTGAAATTTTACTATTTAATTTTATTAATTAGTTTTTTTTAAAGGTGTATTACTTTTTTTTCCCAACTTTATAGAAAATTGCTTCGTTAGAATCAAAATATTTGATATAATTTTATCTTTATTTCATTGTCTCCCTTTCACAAAAGAAAGTCATTTCTGCATATGCAATAATTAAATTTTCGTACCAAATTACTTTCAGCATCACTTCAAATATGGTAAGCAATTCTGGTTCATGAAATAATTACTGGTATAGGAATGCATATATATTAATATAAAAAAATTTAAGAATTTTATTTGTTGCTTTGTTTTTGTTTGTGATTATAAAAAATGCTGAAATGTGTTTCAGGTGTATGATGAAAGAGAACTTCTGCTTGGGAAATTAGAAATTGTGAAAAATACACGTATGATTGATTATGCAATTGACATTCACAAACAGCTTCATCCAAATGCTGTGATTCCAGAAGGTAAATATATTTTTCAAATTCATTATTTTTAGGGATGTATTTTTTTTTATGTGACTGAATATTCCTGTATATTAATTCAATAGATGAATGCATTTTCATGTTAAATATAAACTTTATTAACCAAAAACATAATTCTTAAAATTAAAACAAAAATATTTGTTTTGTTTACTTTTGGAATCTAATTTTGGACTTTTTTTTTCGTAAGTTTGATTCATATTTTCACTTGTGACAAATTTTGGTAACTTGAAATTATAGTAGTGGAACTTATCTATATTTTAGAATAATATTTTGAGTCTAGCTGATCACCCTTGTAAAGTCAGTATTAATTGTAACTTGTTATAAAATGTATTTGATGTAAATAGACACAGTAGAATTCCTATGGTTTTAAATCTTCTGAAATTATTTAAACTAAATTGTTTTAGTCTTAATTTTTATCGAGGCCTTTTGTTTATAATTTCTATATTAAAATACAAGCACTATAATAATTCAGTTAAAAATGGTAGCTTATTAACTGGAAAATATAAAAGTCGGTTTCAACATAATGTATATCATAAAATTAAATCATATGTAGTCTTAAAATCCTTGCCTAGTATATTAAGGAAGTTCAAAATGGTAGATAATAGTATGGTTATTTAACCTTCATTTAAAACTGTAGTATGCATCACAAATGTGTTGCTCTTATAAGACATTTTTTCCTTCTCTCGAGCAATGTCAATTCCTTTTCATCAATTTAAAGGTAGCTTTTGTTTTAATACAGAAATCTAAATCTATGCACTTATTGCAATATTTTTACTGCAGTATTTGAATATTAAGGAAACTGCTGTAGTTTTTAAGAATTAGTAATGGAGAAAGAAAAGTAATTTTTTTTAAAGGTGGGAGGGATACAAGATACATATATACAACAGCATCTATTTTAATCAAAGTTACAAATCAAGTCAAATTCTGATGGCTTGATTAGTATTTCAAAAGAATCTTGTATAAGTTTTTAGTTTTGTTTCACCAAATGGCATCAGCATTTGGTCTTTTGCTTTTTCATACATATTTTTCTTGTTGAATTAAATTTTCTGTCAAATAAAGATTTTTACTTCTTAAAATAAGATGTTGCATTTGGAATGAAGGTGCATGACTGACCCAATTTCTTAATTAAATGGAAGAACTTGAAAAAAATTGTCTTTGCATTCGGAATCACTTAGAACTTCCTTTTTACTTAAGTTTCTGAGAAGTCTTTTTTAAATAAATTAATATATTTTGATTGTGAATTTTGTTAAATTTACTTTGAAGAGCTCCTGGTGGAAATTTAAGAGCTCTTATAGATAATTTATACAATCAAAACATCAAGCCTAGTGTAATTAAAATTCATATTCTAAAATATTGTCAAGCTTTGAATTCTAGCTGATTGGAGAACATTTTAAAAATTCATTTTCGATGCAGTTTAATCAGTAAGTGGATTTATTTTATGGGAAAATATAGTTATATCAAAATAAAATGTTTGATTTGCCAGAAAGTGACATAAAAGTAACAACAGGTCTTTTTTTTTTTTTTTTTTTTTTTGAAAAAATGAATGGCTCTTAATTTCTGAAAAAGATAATTTTCAAGTTTTTGAAACATTTAAGGGACTCGCAGGTAAAATTTATTCGTATTCTTTCATTTAGCACTCTGCAGATTTTATATGTTTAGCACAATTTCTAGAATCTCCAGATTGATTTTTAAAATCGCAGTACAGGTCTGGGTTAAACAGCATTTTCAGAGATAAACAATTCATCTGAAAAACATACCTGATCCAAGTTGGAAAAATTGATTTTTGATGCAAGACTTATGAAAAAATTCCCCTTCACTATAAAATTATTCCAAAACGATTTCAAAACTGTTGCATAATAATTTGGAAAACAATAAATCAACTTAATTGGTTTTGTATCAACTTGAATTCTACATAAACTTTTGTTACTAACATTACTATTGTGAGTAATAAAGTTGTTATGATATGGAGATAACTGTCTGTGTGCTATTAGAAAGTGAATTTTGCACTACTCACTTTTTATGCAAAGGAAACTGTAATGTACAAAAAGGTTTTCGGAATAAAAAGTTATATATAATCTTGATCATAAACTGTCTTTTAAGTTAGTTGGTTAGTTTTTAATGGCACTGAGTTCTTAAGGAACATATTTTATCAGACACGAGATGTGATCTGGATTTTGCGGTATTCTTGCTAATAGGTTTTTACTGTATTCATTTTAGAAAGATTTTGAAAAGTATACCTGTCCTGTTCTTTGGGTCTTAATTTATGATTTTTTTTTTGCATGTGCTGACTATCAACTATGCAAATATTTAGTTGTTTATAATCAGAGCAAAACAGATTAAAAGTAGAAATTATTTTCTATTGGTAAATTATTTTTAATCCTTTTATTCAATGAATTATTCTTTTTCCTTCCCCAACTTTTCTAAATTTATTTATATATATCTGAACTGAACCCCGATTTTCTACTTTTAAAATATGGATCCTCCCTTTGGAAAAAGTTCAATTGTTAGAGATTTCAGAAAAGTCATTGCACAGCAAATTTGATGTAACAATAGAAAGAACAAATATTTTTTAGCTAATTAAAGCTTAAAAATCAAAGCACTTCAAAAGAGAAATTTAATATTGTTAAAAATCTTAACAAAGGTATTGTTGTATGAGATTAAGTTTCTCTATTTCATGTATCAGGATTTTAAGGATTGAATTAATTTCAAAGTCAATTTATAATCTTTTTTTTAGGTTGATTAATTTTATTTCAAACCATCTGAGTAGCTAGATGTTTTAAGTTAAAATTTTATCTAGGTGACAAAAACGTTGTGAAGTGAAATGAGAGTGAATTAAAAAGTAATTTGCTTTTAAAAGAATCTTGTGTAAAATAAGTGGAATTTTGTTGTTTTGAAATTGTTCACATTAACCACAATATTTTATAATATAATTATTTGTTACTTTGATTTTTTATTTTTGTTTTAGAGTTGCTTGAAAAAAGAAAAAAAGTTGTTAATGAATTGAAAATTTATCAAGAAGAAACCAACCATATTAGGCAGATCTTTGAATCTCAGACAGTTGTAAAGCAAATAGAAACAACTAGGTATATATAGTTACATAAAAATTTTTAAATACTATAATATTTTGCAGTTATATATGATGTAGAAATTGTGAGTTAGATTAATCTTCTAGATCCTTGAAGCTTCCCCTTTCCCCTTAAATTTTAAACTTATTTAGCTTATGTACACCAAGTTTGTAATATATTATACTTTGAAATCAGGTACAGTGGTACCTCGACATACAAGTTTAATTCGTTCTGCAACCTTGCTCGTATCTTGAATTACTCGTATCTCGAAGCAAATTTCCCCATACAAAACAATTGAATTACCATTAATCCGTTCCAACCCCCAAAATGTCACCCCAGTTATTTTTGTTACGTGGTTTTGAATAATAAAAACATATTTATAAATGACAAATATTTATTGTACAAAAACAAAAAAGAGAATGTAAAGAAATAAATTAGATATCCTCACTGGTCTTTGCCTTTTTCACTACATTTTTCTCGCATTCACCTGTAGGCCGTTTAGAAAAAAACATGTCCAAGGAGGTTTGTTTCTTCCTCCCTCTCAGAATATTCCGGAAATGAGTTAGGCAAGTGTCATTAAAAAGATCAGATGCACGACCTGTTGCAACTTTTTCTGGGTGTTTCTTTTCCACGAACTGTGAAACTCTCTCCCACATTCCCAAGATCTCCTTTATCTCACTTGTAGAAATAACCTCCTCCTCGAAACCAATTTCTTGCATAACCTCCGTATGCTGCTGTGACTGTAACTCTTGTATCTCCTCAGTCGTCAGTTCCTGGGTGTGCTCCTCAACGAGCTCGTTCACGTCTCTCTCTTCCACCTCTAGATCCATGGATTTCCCCAGAGACGCAATCTCCTCCTCTACTGACATACCGGGTTCCAATTCTTCATAGATCCTTTCAGCTACAGCTTTTTCCATGCAGAGGTCAAGGTCCTCGTTGTAACACCCAGCCAGGCCTGATCGATAATTTTTAGGCAAATCGCGATATTAAAGTGGTCCTTCCAGAACTCTCGAAGGGTGAGGTTTGTGGTCGCCGTCACTTCAAAGCAGCGCTGAAACAGATGCTTGGTGTATAGCTTCTTAAAATTAGAAATCACCTGCTGATCCTTGGGCTGCAGGATAGGAGTGGTGTTGGGTGGTAGGTAGAAAACCTTTATAAATTTGAACTCCTCGATGATGTCATCTTCGAGGTTTGGTGGATGAGAAGGGCTTGCTCGGGTAGGTTTTTTTCCTGTAGGTATTTTTTAACAGAAGGGCCGAAAACCAGGTTTACCCACTCCACAAAGAACTTCCTGGTGACCCATGCCTTCGGGTTCAACCTCCACATAACTGGCAGTTTTAATTTCAAAATCGTATGTGACTTAAATGCTCTGGGGTTTTCCGAACGGTATACGAGCAGAGGCTTGATCTTGCAGTTGCCACTCGCATTGGTGCACAGTGCTAGAGTCAATGTCCTTCATAGGTTTGTGGCCTGGCATCATCTTCTCCTCTGCCGTTATATATGTTCTATTTGGCATCTTTTTCCAAAACAGCCCTGTCTCATCACAGTTGAAGACTTGCTGAGAGATATATCCTTGGGCTTTTATTAGATCGGAAAACGTTTTAATGTAATCCTCAGCAGCCTTCATATCTGAGCTTGCTGCCTCACCATGCCTGACAACGGAGTGAATACCGGTCCTTTTTTTGAAATTCTCAAACCAGCCCCGGCTGGCTTTAAATTACTCTTCTGATGCCTCGTGGATAGAATGTGGGGTTTGCTTCAGCAAATCTCCGTAGATCGCTCTTGCCTTCTCGCAAATGATGGTCTGCGTCAAGGTATCTCCTTGGAGCTGCTTCTCTGTCACCCACACCATCAGCAGTTTCTCCATATTTTCATGAAGGGAGGTTCGCAGCTTGAAAATTATCGTAAGGCCCTTAGCCGGCGTTACACTCTTTATCGACTCCTTCTGTTTAAGCACAGTACATATCATGGACGTACTACGCCCATACTGCCTCGACAAATCAACAACTCGAACACCTTGCTCATATTTTTCTATAATTTCACGTTTTAATTCAATAATCGTCATCTTTTTCTTAGCACTTGACTTTTCACAAACTTTCTTCTGTTCCATGGTTATAAAAATAAATGAACTACAACTGTAAATGTAAACGCAACACCAAACGCGAACACAACTATACAACTTATCACAGCTGAAGCACGCTGCTAACTGATTCACTGACCGTGATGTGTGCGCCACGCAGTCGCGTGCTACTACCGGCCGACGTGCTAAACCGAACTCGTAACTCAAAGCAAAAAATCACTCGCTCGCATCTTGAAAAACTCGTATGTTGGGGCACTCGTATGTCGAGGTACCACTGTATATCTTTTTTAGTGACAGTCTGATTTCGTGTTTTTCAAAAGTAAATATCCCTCTTCCTGCATATTTATTAATAACATTCTTGGGAGGGGGGGAGAACCTTGCATTTATTTATATGTATATAGAATCTTTACTCTAGTTTTATGTATGTGTGTGTATATAGAATTATATTTTTTTTCCTTAGTAAATTAATTTTGTAAAAAAACTTTGTGTGTGTATAAAATGTTCTCAAACTAGATAATGGCCAATTACAGAAGTGTAAGTTTACTCCTGTATAACTAATTTTCATGCACATATTTCATTCTCTTTATTTGTAATGAAGAGATGATTGAAATATATTTCAAAGGCTTGGTGTCATGTGATCAAAAAAGTGTTTTCACTTTTTTTTTTTTTTAATTGTTTTAAAATATCTTGACAATTTAATGGTACCAAAGATTATTGGAAAAATATAATTAACCTTTTCTCATCAGATGCTTTCGATGAAATGATTTTGAGGATTTGACTTTAAACTATGTTATTTCTCCCTTTTTTTCCCCCCATTATTGACAGTTCTGAGCATTTACCAATAAAAGGCAAGATAGTGTGTTGGTCACCATCTGAGCAGTGGGAATTTTTGAGGAGCAAGCAGTCCCTTATAATCAATTATTCTCCTTTTTTTAGTAAAAGTTCTTTTTGAAAGTCAAATTGTGATTATCTATCCAATTTGAATTCATAAAATTTTAGTGAATAATAACTAAAAAATAGGTCACATTTTCTTTCTTGCAATTTTTGTGTTTTACTCAGTACCATAATTAGAATTTTTATACATTAGACTAATTTATCCATATACAATAATAAAAGGAAAACACTATAATTATTTTATTTAACAGACATTTACAAATTAATAAAACACAATTTAAAAAAATAACATTTATCTGTATAATTCATTTTTTTATTAATAGTGTGAATAAATTGGATATGCATTTCATTCATTTGTAATTTTTAATTTTGTTACAAAAACATCATTTTTTTTTATTTATTTATTTTATCTAAGTTCAGTTATTTGAGCATATAAAAAAAAAAATCTTGGGCTTAGGTAAAGAGTACTTTGCTAAGTAAATAAAGATTTAGTTTTTCTAAGTTACAATGTAAAGAAATTTTGAATCTAAAATAAGTTATAAAAATGTTTCAAAATATATACTTCCTCCTGTTTTTGAACTACTTTTTCATTCAAACTTTTGAAATGAATATTTTCCACACAATTTTGTAAAAAAAAAGTGCTATTTATCTTTATAATAATTAAAATACATTCTTTCTAAATTTAAATAGTGCAATGCTACATAATTTTGAACTTAATTTGGTTACGCAAAATCACAAAATTGCTTTTCTAACTCTGATATAAGTTACAAATTTGAGTAATTTTCTGTACTGTTCAAATAAATTATGGACTTATGTTTGTAAATTATCAACATAAACTTAATACAAATTGCATTACTATGTAACAAATATATTTTTAAATAGTTTCATTGTCCTAAATGCTAATAGAAATGTCAAACTGAAGTATTTTAAGTATGGGCCATATGTATGTTTTTTATAATGGTAACTTTCATCTTCTTGTGCATCATTAAAAAATGAAATTATCCTGTTATATACTGTAAAAGCAAAATAACCTTAAACATTTTTATTTTAAAAATCACTTTTTAAATTTGTAAAATTGTTCTCAATAACATTTTTATACATTGTAAAATAACATGCATTTCTTCTTAAACCTCTAGCAACTATCATTATTTTCAATTAATGAAAAAATATGTGTAAGCTGTAAATAATCCTTTAAATTTTGATTTTAACTTGAAAATAAATCTTTATTTATTTATTTGATGTATTTAGCACAATAAAAATAGAAATAATACAAATTATGTGTTTAAAGAATTAAATTAAATTTTATATAAATCATGGGACATATCTATTAATATTGTAGTTTTTATAAATAAATCATTCAAATTAATAAGAAAGTATCAAATTGGGGCAAAAAGTGGAGGGAAAAAAAAGTGCAATTTTGATAAAACAAGTGATTGATATTTATGGGTTCTAATAAACTCCATGGCAGTCCAAAAGCTGTTAACAGGGGAAGGAACTGCTTGGTTTATTTCTTGACCTTTTAGAAACTGTTTCTTTTGGTTGTGAAATTGATCGCCTGTCCTCAAAAGGTGTATGCTAAAAGTATTCAGAAGCATGATTTCCAAACTGATGAGAATCAAGATAATAAACCTGCAGAAGGAGTAACTTTAGTTGATACTCTTAAGAATTTTCAGATACTTTTTTTAAATTATATTTGCATTCGATTAACAAAAATTTAATTCACAAAATAAGTAGTAAAAGAAAAGAGTGTCCAAAAAGAAAAGTGATTGATCACATTTCTCTCTCTCTCTCCCCCCCCCCCCCCTTTCTCTTCTCCAGTTGTGAGAAAAGCTTGAAATCAATATTTCTTTGCATAGTTTATAAAATTTTGCCATTCTGAGTGCATTTGCAGCTGATATATGTGATTAATGTATATTTTTAGAAATGCTTTTTAGTAAACTTTTCATGTTTGCATTTTTAAAACTTTGAATATCTTAATTGAATTATTAACTATTATTTTAAATAATTTGTTATATTTGTAACATTTAATAAACTCAATTTTTTATCCTATGTGAATTATAACAGTAGCCTTTTTTTTTTTTTTTTTTTTTGTGTTATATCAAATAGTTTATTGTTAGTTCTATGCAGAGAATATTTGTTGTTGCGATATAATATATTTTTGTATGCAATTTTCTAAATTATTTTTTATTGCTTTAAACTCTTTATTAAAAGGGAAATAGTTTGTAAATGATACATCCAAGACAAGATGTAAAATAAATTATATTATAACTTCATCTTTACTCATCTGATCTTGTAAAGATGCTCTTTAAAGTAAAATGAGTATTTATGTTTTTTAGGTTTTATTACCAGACATTATTTGGAATAGATCTTTTAATGAAGCAGCATTGACACTATTCTAAAGGAAAGTGGGGGGGGGGATGAAGTGTTGTGCAATGAATGATGGCAACTCTAGAGATTTTCATCTAATTACATATATTTTTATGAACTAATTATGAAATAAAGCAATTAAGTGTATTAAACATGGGTATGGGTGGGCAATAACCAATTTTATCAAAACTGAAAACATTACTGCTTTTTAATGAATTTGTTATCTTATGAATTCAGCCAAATAAAAATCTGGATGTTGTTGCATTCCACAATGGCATTTACTGTACCAGTTTATGCTTCCTTGAAAACAGTGACTGCAGTAGCCTGGTGGTTATGGACTTAAAGCTTACAGTTTTCATCTTGTTGTGTTCAAACCTGATGCAAGTTACATCTGTCACAGTTCCAAGCCCTTCCATTGGTGTGATTGTTAGGAAAGGGAGGCACCTGTTCAGGTATCGTCCTTGCCACTTGATCAAGGCTCAAAAGTACTAGCTCTGCTGCCAATGGCCCTCATGTTGCTTCTAAAAGTGACATAAATAAACAATCATATTCTTGACAAACATTCAACATACTAACAGATACTACAATCAACATACTAACACTGATTGAGGCAATCAGTGTTAGTTAAAGAAATAGAATTTGTGAGTGATGTGGGAAATGTTAGCAGCTTGTGTAATCCTTAATTTTTTTTTTTTTACCTTTTTCAGTATTCAGAATGTTTATACTTTTCATCTTTATGTTTAGAACTGGAATGAGAAACTCCTTCGTTTCACTGCTCAGTCCTCCAAATATCCATAATGGTGGGAAAACATGCCTGATATTGTCTTTTTGTAAAAAACACTTTTATCAACTTTCACAATTAAGAATCGGTTGATTAAACGTAATTGACTTATGTTATGCATGTTTTACTGCTGCCTTTTTCTGTAAAAAATACCCATGACTTATTAATATGTATATATTTAACTTTAATCACTGTTCCTTTACAAAAAAAATTTTTTAATGGTTTTAGTATATATGTTCTTATATCTGAAAGTAATGATGCTATTTCTCTAGTATATCTTTTGGGAGAAAAAAAAATGTCCAGCATAATCAGACATACTCTGCATGATTTTATTTTGTGATTATTTTTATTTGTTAATTTTCAGTCCCAATAAAATATTCTTTGAATATATACTAATGAACATTTTTGAATGCTTAAAAAGAATATGTGTGTATGATTATATTTATATTTACTATATTTTAGAATAAATTTTCTATGTTGAGATAATATTTTGTTCATTGTCATTGAAAGATTGCATTACATTTTTTTACTAGGGATGGACGTATGCTTTTGGAGTTCCTTGTTAGGAATTATCAGGTATGTTATAAGATTTTAATTTTTCTTATAAAAATGGAAATGAATTGTGTTATCATAGTTCAGCATTATAAAATGTTTCTTAATTTTATTTCGTCCAAGCTTTTTTTAACAGAATGTAATGTTGTATTCTGTTATAACGTTAAGTTCTTTGTTACTTTTTTTGTAAATATAGCATAAAAGAACTGGTATAATTCTGTCTTTCTTTTAGTTTAACATTGAATGGATGGATTCAGTCTATATTTTTGCCAAAAGTCAATACGAATGTGGAAATTATTTAGCGGCTACTGAATATTTATACCTGTATCGTTTACTGGTAAGATTTTTATCATAAAACCAAGTTTTGAAATTAAACTATTTTGCTTCTTTCCCTAAAAAATTCATGACTTTCAAAGTCTGTGAGAAAGAGTTAAAACTTAAGTGATGTTTAGTTGTTGATGTTAATATTTATTCAGATTTGTAAAACTGAAACAAGTTTGATCATTAATCAGATTAATACTAGAGCTCAGAATGTTATTTATCTGTATTCTGTTAATAGTTAAAAATAATTCTGTGTACTTAATATTCGTTTGTGTTATTTAATTAAGTGCATGATTGCATTTCTTTTAGCATTGTTTCTTCTTACTTTATACATAAGCATAATTTTAGTATTTATTGTTCGTTTTATTATCTGCAGAACTTTTGTAAATGTTTATGTATATGTGTGTGTGTGTGTTCTTAATGTTATTTTCATGGCAATTTTTCTTCTTGATTTTACTCTCACTCATATTTCTAAATACAACATTGTAAGGAAAAGTTTAAAATAAAACATTTCATTTATTAATAAAACAAAAATAATCTTCAAATAACATATATGAATAGTACTTTTAATTAATACTTTAATCAGTTAATAAAGTATAGTAAATAATGTTTTAGAGTAGTCTTATTAAATTCGATTTGCTGTTAGCACACTTTGATTCAGCACATTTGAGACCACAACCATGCTGGATTGCCAAGCATTAATATAGTTTTACAGATATCAATGATTAATCATTCTAGATAAAAAAAAAAAAAATTAAAAGCTTGTGTATGTATTTAATGAATTAACATGCATTCTGATCCTGTATATTGTATCATTTTATATGAAATTTGGGGAACACTACAGTTTGTAACAATTTTATATTTATTAAGTATCAAGAGACAATACATAACACATGCAGACAGACCCAACAGCTACCAAGTTGATGCCTGATACCTTTAACTTACTGTAGATATAATTAAGATTAATAGATATGATTACATATAAAATGATATATCATATCCCCCCTCTCTTTTACTGAGCTGACCAATTTTTTTACAATGAAAAGGAGGATAAAGTACTGAAAAAATAAATCAAATATTTTATTAATTCAAACAAAAATATGCTAATTATAGTAACGTCTATTTTAATTATTTAATTAAACAAGTATTTTTCCATGGAATGAATATTTTTTGTCAATATATCATTTTCTAATGATCTATTGGAAGTTTCGGAGCGAGAAATATCCTTCATATTGAATTTTACACTTAGTGCTGCAGCTAGAGAATCAGCATTCAATCTTGATTTCTCACTTGTCCAAAAATCTGTACTAATTGAAAAAACTCTTTCAATTGCTGCATTAATTTCAGGGCAGCACAACATAAATCCAACAAGAATAACTAAATTTTCATATGGAATGTGTTTTATTTTTGAAATGGTTAAATATTTCCACCCATCTCTTATACATTTAAATATACATTCAATCTTCTAATTTCTTCAAACAGACAATTGTCATGAATTTTAACATC